>JAOCNB020093382.1:0-11770 GCA_026546465.2 Palythoa caribaeorum | reverse complement strand
GAAGCAATTTACATTGCTAATTTGAAACCTACTCTTAACAAACAAATCAAGTCCTTTGAACTCTGCCTGTTCCCCAGCGGAATTACTTAACAATGACTCTTTGTTTCACATTCCTTTTAAACGAAAACATTTACCCGCGTTTCATAACCTGAAGATGATCAAGTTGATCGAAAACGTTTGTTATCTAATAACTTTTTAATAACTTTTACAATTTTAGCCTTATATATTTTTAATAGGTATCAAATGACTTCTTAGGTCCTAGATAGCCTGCGTAGCGGCTCTTGGGGGGACTGGGGAAGATGGCGGCTCTTGGGGGAACTGGGGAAGAGGGGGCTCTTGGGGGGACTGGGGAAGAGGGGGCTCTTGGGAGGACTGGCCTCTTCCCCAGTTTCCCCAAGAGCCGCTACGCAGGCTGGTCCTAGACAGCAGCGTGCTCCTCTGAATTTATGTTCACACGGGAACAAATGTCACTTGAAAACATTTTCTTTGCCATCTCGATAAAAGCTAAAAATGACGTTTGAAACACCTCACAAAGTCATCTTCGCGCTTTGTGTTTGCTTTGCTAATTAGAAGTAGCAAAGTCACGTGTCTTCTTCACCAGTCACCTGCGATTATCCGCCGATACGATAAATGGCGGGTTCCCAGGCTTCCAGCGGACATGGATAGATCTAGAAGCAAATCGATTGTGAAAATGCTGAAAATAGCAGTAAGTGTGTTAAAAATATCTGAAAGTCAAACCGCACTTTTTGTTTTATTTAGATTTTTTTCTTTTTTTCAGCTATATAAGTATATTACCTATCTCCCTGGAAAGATACTTTAAATATCAGCTATCAGTAGAAGATCAAATTATCAGCAATGAGCAAAAAAAATCGTTAATTATCTGTTATCAGTTAAATGTTTTGGCTAATATCAACCCGTCCAGATTCTCATAGTTGGAGTTTATTATCATGGAAGCCAGAAAGTAACAAATGAGACAAATCACGTGCGGTATTTAGGGTAGGTGGCCTCGCCTGCAAGAAGTGAAATACAAAAAGAAAAATATTTTGGATCCCAAAGACTGCATAAATATTAAGGCCCCGTCCACACTAATCCGGATATTTTCGCAAACGGAGATTTTTTTTCTCCGTTTTAGCTTTCCGTCCACACCTATACGGCGTTTTCGATCACTGAAAACGGAGATTTACCGTATTCGTGTAGACGGGCGAAACGGAGGTTTCCGAATACGATAACGTCATACTTAAGATCCAGTCCTTTCCGCGCATGCTCTATTGGTTACAGCGCATACTCTATAGCGAGAGCTAGCGTATTTACCTGGCTTTAGCGTATTCGTGTGGACGGGCGAATACGATTTAAAAACGCTACGTGTGGGCGCGTATTTTTTTGAACAAGGAGAAAAAAAATCTCCGTTTTTAAAAATATCCGGATACGGGGATACAGGGCCTCAACTGTTTCTAAACCGAAACATTATCTAAAATACTCATTTATTTATTCATTCATTCATTTATTTATATAAAGGGTTCTTTTCTGTTCATGGTAAATCATTGAAATGGAATTGAATTCCGTTGAATTGATATTGTGTTGTTGAATAACAGGCTACATTTTTCTTTGTCTTATGCGAGCTTTCAATCCATTATAATTTTGAACTCTCAGCCCGGAGCAACATTTGATCACATTTGAAACGGATGGTGACGTGGCGAGTGTGTATGAATTTATGATTACGAATAAAACAATAATACAATAAAGAGTACAATATTCAGTTCTTACAAAGTCAATATATTCTTACTTATGTAAACACTGCGTTGTCAAGTCAGGTTTAAATCAGTTAAAGTCAAGTGCGTTACTTTTTAAAATCTTGTTTTTTTTTTAAATCATTCGTGTCTGTCAATGAAGCTGTTAATCTGTCTGTGAATCTTGACTTGTTTTTAAAACCACTAAACGCCTTTATTTTAGCAGGACATAAACTGTGCTTTTCGAAATGTAGATTAACTGTAATTGAGTTTTACTATAGATCAAAGAGCTTATTTCATGTCGGTTAAATTGTAGCAAATGCAGCTCAAATTTAAAAACTTTTTAAGTTTTGATGACTTATTTATAACGTGTTCAGATTAAAAAAAAAAAATTCGACCATTCTACAAACTTTCAAGCCAGTACAGCAGGATTTTAAATATATTATATTATTATCAGTAACAAGCAAAATCTAAAACTAGGCGTTTAAATAAAACAGTGTTCAGCATTCACTTAGCTGCTTGTAAATTCGTACTTTGAGAGTGTCGATCATCTGCTCAAGCTTGCAATTTGACGAGTTTTTACTGATTATAAATTCTGATTTATTTTGCGTGCCGTTAACACCATCACTCATCAGACGTAATTTAATATTTGCATATTGTATGTTTGCTTTCAAAGAGATCAGTCAAGCATAGAGTGATACAGACTTCATTGCTTGTCACCATTTTCCACGAGAGAGAGAGAGAGCATCATTTTCGTTCTTATATTTTAAGGTGTTGACAGGCTTTCAAAATATTTGAGTACAATGTTTTCTTACTCTAATTATTGTTTAAATTAAGACAAGGCTAATTTATTTTCAACTTATGAATTATTTACTTTGATAAGAATTGACTATCACAATTTGTTAAGCTCTCATTAGCTTCCTTGCTTGCCTCGTTGCAAGCCGTATAGGGTATAAACTTAGGAACTTGTCAGAAATTAGCAGGGGAGGGGGAAGGGGTATAAGTGTGTGTGTATGAGGGGGGGAGGGTCACGAAATTTTGAGACACCAAAAACGAAAGGGTTGAGAAAAAATGGGCCATAAAATTAAAAAGGGGAGGGTCAAACAAATTTGAGCCAGTATGAATGGTTTAATATAATAATAACTAAATAATAACAATCTATGAACCGGAATCGTAATCAGAATACGCAAACAAGCCGATGATGTTCAGAAAAATGACAAAACGAGGGCGCTTCGCATCCTGAGAGCATGCGTAGTCCATACGTCAAAGTTTCTTTGCTAAATCTGCCAACAATTTTTTGATGATCAAACGTTTAATACGTAGGGCCATCGCCACTTATTTTGATGTTTACAGTCGTTTTCAAGCAAAAATATAGGCTCGGTCGGATAAAAAAAAGCAAAAAAGAAATTTGGCTATTTGGTGTTTTGCGGCATAATCTTTTCGATATGTCACTTTATTTTATCGTATAGTGCATGGGTTCAGGTTTTTTTTGCCGAGGCTCATTGTTCTTAATTTTTTGGCAGTTTTAGCCTCAATTTGTTCTTAATTTGTTCTTATTTCTGTGAGCGGTTTTTATTGAAGAGAAAACAAAATAAAATAAGATTGGAAAATGAAATGCCTTGCGTCACACATGTATTGTATGGCTGAATTTAGAGGCAAACTACCTTCATTGTTTGTTGAGGAGTCTTTACAGTGAATCTTTTTATGTTTTATGCTGTGTCGCTAAGTTTTAGTCAATTTTCTACCACAAAAAATTTTCTAATTATGAAGCCTCAGCCTGAACTTGTTCTTAAATTGATCTTAAATTTTGGCAAATTTGAGCCTCGTTCTTATAAAAAAGCGCGTATTCACATACGTTAATAACTGTTCCTACTTTCTTTTTTTTTGCAAATTTTAAAAAGTTTGGGTAAGACGACTGTAAACACAAAGATAAGCGAGGATAGCCGTAAGCCTTTTAAAGGGTCTGACTATTGTTTGCGACTAAGTTTGGCAGTTGTATTGTTTTAAAAAGTTTGAAAGTTGTTTTGCGTTCTTCTCGTATGTTCGACTTTTTGTTCTACCAAAAAGGTTACGAACTGAGTGATTTCAATGAATTTTTAGAAATTCATTATAAAATGGCGAGTATTTTATGTTACTGAGACTGAACAATTCATTCAAAATGGCTTCGTGAAATTTTTAAGTTGTAAGACAATTGCTTCTTTGATTACAATAAAAATTAATATCAAGAACGCCAAAAAATTTTAAAGTCTAGCGAAGTTACACAGATTTTGATTTTGCAAACCGACCATCTGGACTATCCAGTTGAATGAAAGGTTTTCAAAAATATGCAATCATCGAGTTTGTGAGAAGACATCTTTTGCGTTTGTGTCAACATGCAGCAGGTTTTTCTGCCCTCAAACTGAGAGTCGATACTGCATGCCGCCTGATGCTATTAAAATTTTAAGAGTGGATCGAAAAATATTGTCGAACTTTTAGTGCATTTTCGGTTGCATGCGAATCTTTCGCAAGAATACTCGGATATTTAAAACTTGTGGCTGTGAATTGAAATGCATGTCAATAACTGTAAGTTCTTTTTGGAGAATGTTTTTTTTTTTGTTTTGCCAAACTAAAGGAGAACTTATGGGTTATGTAAATACAATCACACAAAATTAAATAATAAAATTTTTAAAATCGAAAATTGCTCTCGCCCATAGTTGTTCTTGACAAAAGTTTGAAATGTTGGCAAAAACGAAATTAGTTTGAAAATCTGTAAATGTCGTTTTTTTTCAGTCCATTTCTTCCCAAAAATGTTTGGCGTCAGTTCGAGGTAATTTTATATTGTTTGAATATGCTGAATAAAAATTAGAAGTTTTTGCATATTTGCAAGTTATTTTCTACAAATGTCTGTACTGTATTTTTAGTTCAAAGAGACGTAATACTGGTTTTTACCTTAATGAATTCGTCTTTCAGAGTCAAAGCCCGGAGCTTTAATTTTCTCCACGATCAAATTTCCGAGAAACTGTTGGCGTAGTGCGATACAGTAGTGAAGCGAATTTATACTCAAAACAACAACAGACGTAGTGCGTGACCATCTCATACTTGTTACGCGCATGCGTGCATGTTTTGCCAAACTCCCTGGGACTCCGAGCGCCGAAGGTTAAAAAAACCATGGCAATCCGAAGTCAAATGAGGAAAAGACACTCACAGTGCAAACAAACGAGCTTTATTTGGTGTATATTTAACTAATTCTCAACAGAACGTGCGCGTTTTTGCTTGACTAGAAACTAGAACAGGTGCAGTGCGGTCAGTTGCCGATTCTTTTTTACGAGTTTCTGGACAGAATCGTTTTGAACAACAGGTTGTATCGAAACCCGTGTGTTTTTTTCTGACTTTGTAGATGCTGGTTAAAGCTACAATTCTGGGATTAACAGTATTTTCCCTTGGAAAATCTTAACAGTATTTTATAAGAATCGTTAATATTTTCTAGCTTGGCGAAGAAATTGCTGTTTAATTTTTTTTTCTTAACCCAGGATTAAAGTTAACTAGCCTTGAATAACCCAGCCCAGTGTACTGGAGTGTTTGCACGTGATCTTCTCCCGACGATCACTTACTGTTCACGTGTTGTTACTGGCAGCATTTGTAGCGAACTTCGCAAAATCTTGGCACGAGGTTTATATAATAATAATAAATAAATAACACAAGCTCGGCTCTGGTAAATGACTTCTTGTTTCATATCTTTCGCCCTTTGTCACAAATACGAAATTATGCAGAGAAAGGAAACTCAGAAAAAACAAAATCGAACCCATAACCTTCCGCCATGCACTGCAAGACGCAGTTAATCGAACAGTACCTACTTGACACATATGCACTGGAATTTAAGTCACTGTGCGATACAGTACGTTATCATGACCCATTATAATGGCCTTGCATCCGAGTTCACATAGTTCAGTGGTTGAGTGAACCCCTATTGTACTTAAGGTCATGGGTCAGTAGTTTGAATTCGGACATTGTACAATAAGAGTTAATACGAGAAGCCATCCATGTTGATGTTAAACGGCCATCTTCAGATTATGTTTGCGTAATAATTAACAAATAGATTCCATGTTGGCGTGCGTCTGTTCAGTAATAGATCATACATGACGTAAGAGCAAAAAAGTGGCCGAGTGTGTCACTCATGTTTTTATTGGATAAAAAATTAAAAATTTGTAATGGTGACGTCAATCGTGCGTCTGTCCTCTAATAGATCATAGGCGAGAACCAATCAAAATGGGAGAATAACTTGGGTTATATATAAAATCAAATTCAAATTTTATCTAATTCAATAATGTTAAGGGAATCGACTATCCTTGCTTGTTGAAGGTCGGTTTATGTTCTTTGATAAACAATACTTGAGACAGTTTTCTTTTCTTGTAGTTGTTACGAACATCATTTAGAACTGAAAATTGCTCAATGTTTACAGGCGGGTTTCCTGTGTCAGCAGTTTTGTTTTCATAAATATGTTTCGGCAGACACTAACACTGCCATCCCCAGTGTTAAATGCAATATGCACGTGTACACTGGCGTACAAAATATATACAGAAAAAGAAAACTAAACTATGTAATCACCGGCTAATCGTAATAGAAGTAATGTTCTAAATAATCTATCAAAGAGCATCTCGGAAATACCTGCACTTAACAGAAAAGTTAAACACTTCAACGTTAAACTGTATATTGATATAACGCACTGATGATTGCAAAAGATTCTACCAAAACATGTTTGTAAAATGTTTAAAACTGAATTTTCCACATAAAATATTTAAAATTGGGGTATAAATGTTTTGGTAAAAACAAACGTTTTAGGTCCTGATGATGGGCAAGTCGACCGAAAACGTTTGTTTCTACCAAAATATTTATAGTCCAGTTTTAAATATGTTAGTAAAACAAAACTACAAGGTGTCGTGTTTGTATGGTTGATGAACTAAAAAATAGCCTCGTAACTACAATCTGGTACAAAAAGGATTTTATTTCAGATAAACATACAACACAGCTGCTGAACCACACACTGTGACGGAATTTTCAATTGCTATTATAAATAATGGTTCGTTATATTAAGTTTAGACGCGGCGACAAAAAGGGGAGAGGGGTAAGGCTGTTAAAATTTAACGTCGTTTTAAATATTTCTGTTTATTTCATCACGTTTTACAACGAGACCACTTCCATACCTTACAGGTTTTCGAATCTTAATACAGTTAACTCCTGTAAAATTTTTGTATTGAGGAAGGTGTGGAAGATGTGACGGGGGGTAGGTATCGCCAGAGGGATGGGGTAAGACTGGGGAGATGTAAAAATGGTGTGCTTTAGGTATCGCCATTCTTCTTCCAAATCTCGTAGAAAACCCATCTGTGATGTTGAAGTTAAGGATCAACAATATTAAACCGAGGTTCTAAAGATGCGTTTACTAAAATATTACCCACTTTACAGCACCCGTTTATTTGGAACCTTAAGAATATTTAAATACTGAGTTTCAAGGATACGCCTCGATGTAAGACGGTACGTAAACGGTTTCCTTGCGGAACTCAACGGGACATTGCATTTTCGCCAGCTGTTCCTCATACATTTCCAAACACCTTTGATTGTTTAAACCATTTCCCTAGTAAGACAAACAACGTGCTAAGAAAACATACAAAGGAAGATAATTACAAATGATTTCGATATATTATCATGGTCGGGTCGCTTCGTTTCCCAGTATCAAAATTATTGATAATCTTCGAGGGAGACATTTTAAGTTAAATGGCGTAATTTGCTCGTTCAAAATAAACTTTAATTTTCTAATTCTTATCATTTAAAAAAACGTCCATTATTCGTGGGAAGCGAGTACGAGTGTCTTTTGGTGCCGTGGTTTTAAGAACCAAAAGACAAGTCGAAGCAATACATCAGGCAAAGCTACGACCCACCTTACGGCGAAACACAACAAACTTTATTAACCAATCAAATACCGCTCTCCACTGAACGGCGGGAAAAATTCGCGCTTACAGGACGCCTCTATCGGCCTTGACACCTAATTGGTTAAAAGTCAATAGTAAACACAATAACTACACGTTGGGATGCATCGAGCTGAGCACCTGCGCGTAGTTGCCGCCACAAACACGTGAAAAGACCTTTTTTGGAGTTCTTGCATGAGACGACGATGACATGAAAACAAAAATGTTCTCACTACGTCTTTGCCTACTAGAAGAAACATTTCATCGTTTTCTGTTCACAAAGCTTCACCGCGCGGGGAAAACAAAACCTTCATGACCCGCAGAAACAAGTAAAGAGCAAATAAAAAAATTATTTTCTGTGAACCGCTGTTGTTGGCGTTGTCGTCCTCGTTGCTAAAGGTCTATAATGTCCACGGGTGTAGCCGATGTACCTCCGTGTATCGCATAGGTCCGGGGCAATCCCTAGAGATATACTTGCAACACTTGAATAAAAAGTACTAAAGATATACGTACATATAAAGATGTACAGCAACAAATTCGATTGTTTGATAAAAGAAATGTTGTATATTAAACAATTATGAAGGCCATGCATGTTTAAATGTCCGATCAAAAAGTTTTCATCTAGTGTAATTGTTTTCAAATCAGCGTTCTGCGCAACATTTCGCTGCCGTGGCCCGGCAAAATAGACGTACATTTTCTTGTAAAAAAAAACTCGTCAATGCGACCACCCGACCAGCGACCACTTTTTTGAGTCGCAGAGCAAATATTTCTTCGTTTGGAACCTCGTTAATACGACCACTCAATCCTAAACAAGTGAAATAACTATCAAGAAACTGTAAATGGGTCTGTCCCATGTCAAGTCCAAATTGTTAGCGTGAAAATGTTTACTAAGAGAAAGCCAATTCAGTCAGAATATTAAGTAATAAAGATTTTGAAAAATTACTTAGATTGAAGAATACCGCCATAATCCGACGTTTGGGAGACATCTTGACTCAAGGATTTCAATGAGATATTTCTGTTTAGTTAACACTTACTGTACGCGAATAAATACAATGGAGATTAAACTTAACAATTTGCTTTAGTGTCATTGAACTGACTAAAGTCAAACAAAGACTTTCGTACAAAGACTTTTGTTCAAAGACTTTCGTTCAAAGACTCAGCCTGTCTGTTAAGTATAGGAAGTTCGTCACGGATAAAAAGCATCTCACAGAGTAGACAATCAAGTTTCCCATTGCACTTTTTATATATCTTTAAAGAGTGCACGAGGAAATTTGTTTGTTCACTACTCTATAACATGCTTTTTATCCGTGACAAGCGTCCTACACTTAACACACAGGCTGACTCAATAAGTACGAAAGTCGTTGTTTATCTTTAGCAAATTGTCGAATTTAATCTGTATTGTTATTATTCGCATACATAAAGTGACAGCCAAACAGAAATATCTCATTAAAATCCTTAATTTATGGTGTCAAGATGGCTCGGATTAAGCTTCGATCCTAGGTGGTTCTTTATTCTAAGTTAGTCAGAACAATAATATAAATTTCTGTTCTAATAAAGCAACATTTACGGCCAGTTAGTGGTCGATTAACGGAGTTCCACTGTATTATGTGGCCGAACAGTCGGACATTTTTATGGATCGTTTTTCCTTCAGTTTGTATTTTAAAAAATCCTTCACTGTTAATAATATTAAATCATATGGAAAGGTTTTTAAACTTAAGCTGGATTATTTTTCAAATTATTCGCATAACCTTTCGACTGCAGTGCAATCTTCCTCATTTCAAGTTACCTATCTGAGGAAGATTGCAGCTGCAGTCAAAAAATTATGCAAAAATAAAGTTAAAAAATAATCCAGTTTACTAAGTTTAAAAACCTTTCCATACTACTTCCCTGGATAGATGATTTTACACAAACAAAAAGACCTACCTGAGTAAAGTACTTTCCCGTTGGCGATAAAACTTTGAATGACAAGTCAAGAATTTGTCTCATAAAGTCCCACAATGAACCTGTGCGGTAAAAAGGTTTTATTCCAGTATAATATTGCTTTTCATTGAAAACAAAACTTTACAGGCATTGATATTTGTATGTCATGCTTTGAATTTTATTCAATGTTTTAACAGTATATTTGAAATTTTAACTTCGTTTTAGCTTACTTGGTTTGTTAACTGTGTTTATCGAAGGTTAAGTGCCTTGGGGGGCGTGTTCTACACAATATTCCAAGTTCAAGCAAATCCAGTCTAGTGTATTAGCGTATAACGTTTCCTTTTTTACTAGGACAGTCAGAACTTTGAACCTGCTCTCAAACGAGGTGGCAGGTGCTCCATCTTTAGAATTGATCAAATCTGTCGCCCTGCCAGCTATACAATCCATCCGGGTCCCTGGACACCTGAGACGACTTTAAAATCCAGTCGCCAAACCTAGAATTGCCTAAACTTAATAACAATAAGGTTTATTTATTTAAGTTTTTAGTATAACGATATGACAAAGCTGACTTCATGATAAGTAACCTAAGAATTGAATTCCTTCGTGTCTGGCAATGATGTTGACTCAAGCACAGCTAACTTTCAGGATCTTGTGCAGTTACGTAAGGGCCACTAGATTTAAGTAAAAACGGCAAAAGAGTTAAAAGCTGATGCAATCTTTAAGAAACTTATCAAAAATTCAAAACTTGGAATTTAAAGTATCAAAATGCTAATTAGGTTCTGATTCCTTTGTTAAAATTTGACAGTAGGCATTTATTGTTGTTCTGGTATTTAGAAATGAGCTTCGTTCTATTGTTTAAGACCGATGAAGGTGATGAAAAGTTATTTCGATGACGTTACAATTTTCCTATTTTGCTATTTTTAAAAACCTTAAAATCTCACGAGCCAAACAAGCTATTTCAATAAAATAAACGACATTTTTCTTCATTTTCAAAAGCCTTTCTAACTGAAAATTTTCTTTTTTCCCTATATATACATTTTAAGTCATACATCATCATGAGATAATTGTCTACTTACCTACAGGAGCTGTACTTATTGGTATTGCTGTCAAATCATTGATAACATAGTCGAAAGTTCTTCCTTCCTTTATGTATTCTTTCATAGTTTTGACACAGTCGTCCACTATAATCTACAATGATATTAGTTGCACAGATTAATATACTAACAAACAAATAAATAAATACAAACAAATAAATACAAATGGGAAGATGCCATTCTTTTGGAATTTTAGGAACACCTTTATAAAATCTGTTCAGTGTCTGCTTTTGTACTCATCATTTATTATTGAACAAGCATTGAGAAAGTATCACGAAAATCTCAAATTTACATTTGTTTCACTGGGGGGTTTTGCGAGTTAGAACCAATATGTATTGACACTGTTTTGGCCATCTAGTTTTTCACTCAGTGTTTAAGATTTTGGTTATTTTCTGAATAAGAAAAAGTTAAATCCTTTTACAAGCCAAAGTGTCCATTGGAGCCGGTGCTTATCTCCGGTTTCTGTACTGTTAAGCGGACGAGAGTAATTGACTCCCCCTGAACAGGACACTAATCCATCACAGGTTAGCCCCCAGCAGAAGCTGGGACTCATTTCTAAAATGTTAGTTAAAATCTAACCTCGTAATTAGATCCTGTCAGGGAGTCCATAGAATCTCCACATATTCCTCTCAGGTACTTCACTGCCCCATCAATCACTAGCTGATCAATTTCAATCATTGTAATGAACTTGGGCGATTCTTGCAGAAGCTCATGAAGGATACCACCATCTCCACCCCCCAGGATCAGAACTGTTTTGTCCTTGTAACTCTCCCTTCCACCACCAGTAATTGCTCGTGTGTATAAAATGTCACTTTCTGCAAGGTCTTTAAAAAGACGACAAAACAAAATTTCAAGTGTCATATTCCTGACTTCTGGGACTATATCACGAACATATAAACTGCTCTAGGTAACATTAAGTAAATAAGGTTACAACCTTTCCCTTTAACATGCTGCAATATAATAATTCATGGACAGGGTTCCTTCAAAATAGTTTACACTCAATAAAAATTTTAGCTCCAAATTTTGAAAATTTAAGACCTATATGCACCTCCAATCAGATGTGCAGTTTGCAACTAAACTATGATGCATT
>JAOCNB020093330.1:0-11771 GCA_026546465.2 Palythoa caribaeorum | reverse complement strand
AAACCGGAGTACCCGGAGAAAAACCCTCGGAGTCAGATTGAGATCGACAAATCTCAGCTCACGTGCGGAGCCCGGGAATCGAACCCGGGTCGTAGAGGTGAGAGGCGCGAGTGATGACCGCCACGCCAACCTGACTCCCGTCATTAAAAAATATAAAAATATTTATGAGTTCTTCTAATATAACGAACTATTTCCCTATGATAGGTCCTGGTAACTGGGAATTTGCAAATATCCAGTGAGATATGAACCAAAATGTACCCAAATCTGACCAAAATGACAACAATGGGGAACTCCCCCTTATCTCACGGTAACCCACCTTGCCAGTAGACTAAATTTGGATGCGAAACCACCCAAGCTTTAAGTACACGCTTGAACTTCTTGTGACCCGTTGGTGATGAAAGGATCTCATCGTATTGATGACATCTAGGAATATCCACTTCAATCTAGAGTCAGAATGAAAATCTAAAACTCACATATACAACATTTTTTGACGCAAATTAAAATTTTCTTCAATTTATTTATATGCAATTTCTAGGACGATAGCATTTTTTTCAAGAATGCAAATAAGCTCGATGGCAAGATGAGCCATCCATTCTTTGACTGCATCATGATCCGATCTGACATCATCATCACCGTCATCATCATCGTTATCATTACCGTCATCATCGTCATCACCATCATCTTCATCATTGTTACTCATCATCACCGTCATTAATACAATTTTTATTACGCCAATGAAAATGAGGATGAAGTTGACGAATAAATACTGGTCACATTCGCACTTGTAAATCTTTCATCTCCACTTTTTGAACAAAATTTGATTCAAATAAATGTTAATTCCTCCCTTGAGTTCTTGGCATACAGCGCGTTTTGTGAATCTAACCTGCCTGTTCATCTAAACGTGCAAGCTGCTTAATAAATGTAGCAAGTGCACAAGCTCATGTGATGATGATAATGATGACGATGATGATGACGATAACAATGATGATGATGAAGATGATGACGATGATGATGATGATGATGACGACGATGATGATGACGATGACCATAACAATGATGATGATGAAGATGATGACGATGATGATGATGATGATGACGAGGATGATGATGGTGATGACGATGATGATGATGACGCTGATGATGACGATGACAATGATGATGATGATGATGACGACGACGATGATGATAACAGTATACAGGCACGATATTGAGGATGATGTTGACTTTACTTAAAAAAGGGTAACACTAAATATCAAAGCAAATAAACTTGTGGCTCTCCCTTAATTTTAAATATATACAAAGTAGACCATATCGCTGGTATTTTTTGCGTCAGGTTTTAAAACAGTTTTCTAAGTTCCAAGAACTTTAGGAACAGCAAGATAAGAAACGAACCTGTCGATCTGTGGGGGTGGTAGATTCTTTGTCAATGTGGTCGTAAGTTGACTGAACATCTCCCTGCAAAGGCAAAGTATCGACAAAAGTTCAGTTTAACCAAATATTGAAGGATTAGGGTACGTCAAGAAATGAACAACAAGTTCTAAGTCAGTTTTTAAACCTAAAGTTAAGGCTGTGACTCACTTCTTCTTGTGGTGTCTTTATCTAACGTGAGTGACTGAGCAAGATGAATACACGAATTATTCAACATTATTTTATTATACTTTGACAACAACAATATGGCCTCGTCCACACTATGCCGGATAAATTTGAAAAAGCAAACTTAAATGCGAAAACGGATAAAATGTTCTGCGTCCACATTACAGCATTTTTTAGGGGGAACAATCGCTTTACAAAGATATACAGAAGAAACAAATGATCGTGCTTCTCACTTCTCTTGTCTTGTGTCAACTGATGACAGTTCTTTCCAAACAGTTTCGGCTGGGTAAGAGCCCTCTTCAGATTGTCACGAAGAAACGAATGTACTTGCGAAGATTAATTACATGACAAAATGACGTCAGCGTATTCGAAAAGTTCCGCATACAAAAATTTCTTCGTCCACACTAATACAAAAAAGTTTCGTTTTCAAATTGTTTCATTCTGGAGAGCGTTTTCAAAAAGCTCCGTATTCGCGGATCTTTTTATGGGGATACAAGAGTTGTAGTGTGGACGGAAGGCCTAACAAAACTGTTGCACTTTCAAATTTATCTGGCACAGTGTGGACGGGGCCTAAATTTTATATCCGATTCACTCTAGTACACTTACAATTATAATATTAAAATATGTACAATCATTTGTTATATATATTAACTGGTTAAAACGTTTTAAGAACACAATCTTAAAAGTCCCGAAGTTTCGCCTGGTCTCCGGCTTTCTTCAGGGAAAGTGATGCAGAAAAGTTACAACAAGCGCTTTTAAAACTTTTTTTCTTTTGTTCAAAAGTTAATTATTCAGTTTCTTTTATCTTCAAGGGCAAGATGCAGGTACTCTCGAAAAAGCTTTAGGCCGTCATCACGGCTGAAAGCTTTTTTTCTGAGATGTTAATTTCCCACGCCTCCAAGATTCTTCCTTTATGCCATATGCGTTATTGAACAAGCGTGAGGTCAAGATGGCTGAATATTGGCTAAGCTCTTTTTTGCGTAATCATGGTCCGAGACGAAGTCGAAGTCCATGAAAATGCAAAACAAGAAACGAGGCCAATATCCAGCCATCTTAACCGAACAAGCTTGTTCAATAAAGGATTTATTATATGGCAAAAGAATTTCACTTTACTACTGTCTTCATATCACTTTGCGCTTCAATTGTAGTATTTGTCGGTTTTTGCTGACTAATAAATGTACGAAACTCGTCTATGTTTTGTTTGTTTTGTTTTTCCCCTTTTTGCGACTCCATTGCCCAATACTCAATGTGTAACTCCGCTCCAAAACTCCGAACAAAACGGGCAATCCCGAGCGGGCAAGATGGGCCTATGTTGCCCGCTCGTGATTACCAATCAGAACACAGAATGCGCTTCATCTTGCCCGCTCAGCGAGCCTGCCATATAACAAAATTTGTTTAAAAAAAAGTGAGCTCGGAGACAGAAATAATCTAAAGGTTTCCTGGTCAGTCCGCATTATATTTCAAGTCTAAATTAATTGACGAGATACAAAACTAAAAAAAGAGGAGATATAATGCATTCGGTATTATAGAAAAAAAAAAGTAATTTTAACCCTTTAAATATTAATTAGATTTTAGTGTTTTCTTAACATTTGGGACTACAGAAAAGCAACACAGTTTTGCTCTTCGGCAAAGTTGTCTCTCAAAGGGATTACCGCTGCTTTAATGCACTCAGCTCAAACGTTATGGTGACGTCATCGTTTGCCACCCTCATTTGTTTTGCAAGCTGTCACGAAAGCTTGAATCTGGTAAGTATTGTGTTTATAAGCGGTTTTATAAGCCATTTTTCACTACAGAAGCTACCAGACTGGCATCATTAAGTCAGGGTGGTGAGTCGAGGCAATCTTCTGAAAGAACCCAGAAGTGGAAAGAAAGTTCAGGTTGATTGAGGCGGCAAAACTTTATTTAGCCAAGCATGGCGAGCCGTGAGTGAATTCATTTTCCTTGCCTTTTTGTTGTGGATTTCAGCACCTAATGAAGCATTTTAGGCAAGTTTTAACTTCCAAAAAACCCAACAAGTACCGAATTTTGCCAGTAGGCGCGAGTGGCTTGACACTTTTTCGCGCGTTTTTCTCGGGATGTTCTTGAGCAAGATTCGTTATGGAAATTCAGTCACATTTTCCTGAAAAAAATGTTTATACTGTAGAAGACTCGTCTCAGCCGCGGTAGTTGTTTATGAAAAGGATTTCAAAGGTATCTTTATTTGAGTAATTAGCTGGAATTACATTGAGTTTGTTTGACTTGGTGATCTGAAGAATAAAGCATGGAGCTAAGAGGTGAACCATTAAACTTTTGAGCGGGAATTGGAAGACTTTGAAAATAAATTTTAACCGATCTGTTTTTTTTTTCGTTTTGCTTCTTTTCAATGTAAATTGTAGTCTTAAAACAACCTCAGTTAATGACGCGAGAAATTCAAGTTGTTGGGTGAGTGAAACAGGCGAGGAAACACCTGTATTTGTTTACTTAGCGGAAAAACTTCTCTGCTGCAAATTTCGTTTCGTTAAATGCGAAATTTCACAATAATGTCAAGAATAGAGAATTTTTGGGCAGATGAACGTTTCGTTTCTGAATCGTTTTCCAATTAATAATATGCGAAAAGCATTAAATGCCATGAATGTGTCAGACGTATTACTTTACGTAACTAATCAATAAAGATTTCTATAAAAAAATAAAAATAATAGAGATTTATATGGCGCCTTTCTTCTAAAGATCCAAAGCGCTTTACGACTTTACTAATTAATATTTACAATATTAATACTCTACTAATTAATATTTACAATAGTTGCGCTAAAGTATTTTTACTTTAGATGAAAACTAAATTTTTACGAATTTAGCAAGATTAACGTAATTGAAAATTTTAACTCTTGAAAAATTGTAGAAAATGATCTCTCTGTCTTCCGTATGTCACGCAATAAAATAAGTAAATAAATTAACTAATAATTTACATAATTTCTATAGCGCTTTAAATATCAAAAGATATTTTAAAGCGGTTTTCAAGCGAGGAGATCATTATGAAAAATAATTACCAACAAAAAAAAGGAAAAAATATCGCGGTGTTGAGCTATTATTCCGGTTTGTCTGAGCTTCTTAAGAGCGACTATTTGTAAATATCGAGAAACTCGCGACAGCTGTCAAAATTTTAATTTCCTGATATTTTGCCTAAAAGCCCCTCTAAAGATCTATTTTCGAAAATAATATTAAAAGGTTCGAGCGATTTTTATTTTTCACGAAATCGAGAAAAGTTCAAAATGGAGGCGTGGCCAGAGACGACATTGTAAACAAAGCAAAATCGTGTATATTCAACGCGCTCGTACAGAATATTGGAAAATCGCCTGGACTTCTACTTGTAGTATGTTCTTTTCAATAATCTCATCTCTCGAAAAATCTAAAAATAATTCGAAAAGTACTTAAGTAGAAGCTTTAAAGGGTATCTTTTTCTGAGACCCCGTAAGAGGCGATTTTTAGGCAATTTTCTGAAAGCAAGATCTCCTAGGATCGTTTTTTGGCATAATTTTTTGTACAATAAAAGCATATTATCCATATTTCAACATGTCAAAATTTCTATTTTGGCCCGTGTGTTCCCGCTTCGGGAGAGCCTAAAATATTTAGTGTATTTTGATGAAAGTTAAACCTGTTTTTATCCAATGTCACTAAGTTGTTCTCAGTGAAAATGATACAACATATACAGAAAATTCCTGCAGTTTATGTATTCTTCTTTTGTTTTGCATCGCGGTCTAGGTAGACAACAAAAGTATAACAAAAATTCAATTTAAAAACGCATGTAATAAAAAAGAATTAGACGATTAATATTATTATTAATATATTAATATATATGTGCCATTATTAGGAGAGAAAATCGTCTTTGTCGCGCCAAAAGTTCAATGAAGCTTTAATTGCTTCTACAGCAAATATATGCCATTATGTTTGGCCATCTTTGTGTTTTCCGAAAGTTAAAAAAATGCTAATTGCTTTTGTTAGGCGCAAAACAGGAAAAAGAGTACAGCGCCTTTGCGGTATAATAGGAGAGAAGCAGCCAACTTGAAAGCACTTAGCAAAATGAATATCTTCTTAAATTACTTAAAATCTGCCGAACTTTGTTATGTCTATAGTTCTTAAAACTAATTTAATCAACACCAGTCAGTGTTGCCCCAAATAAATGTTTTAAAACAAAACACAACTTAAGATTGGTTATCGATTGCGCGGAGAGTTTCCAGAAATATAGAAAGTGCAGTCCATTTGAAAGGTTTAGAACATGTTCAACAATTTGTTATTTCCTGGATGAGAAAGTAACTTTAAAACAGGAATGGCCGGAAGAGAAGGGGCCACTTTCTTTAAGTTTTGAATAATAATCAGTGACTAGGCAAAGACTTTCTCGGAGTAATAGAAACTATTATGGAAATGTATAAAAACTATCTTCGAATAATAATTGGCCCTAAATAAAGGTAAAGGTGAAAGCAGGTTATGACAAGCTGGTTCTCTGGTTTATATAGTTTTAGATACCACAAAATTATGTAATGCGTATAGAAACTATTCTAAAATTATCCGAAACATAAAGAGAATTAGGATTGAAGAATAAATTAAAAGTAAAGCTCTTTGAAGCTTTCACTCGGGCTGATTTATATAGTTTGATACTACAAAAATATCAAATTCTTCTAGAAACTGTTAAAGTTATCCTAAATCAATGAAGGCAAGGATTGAACAAGGTAAAAACAAGAAACCTTATGCAGCCTTAACTTATGCAGATTTATGTACTTTATCATACGATTTTCAATAATGCAAAAATATCTAATCCATCCACAGATTGTTTTATATTGATTTTAGCCGGTTACATCTTTGGCTAATGCAGGAAGATTTAAACTGTCTGAGAAACTGTTTAAAAAACATAATATCTGAACACATGCTAGGATAAAAGTAGGTTTAACTCAAAAGAGGCGACATGTGGTCTTTACTCAGGCTGGTAGCATCTCAGATACTGCAGGTTTAACTCAAAAGAGGCGACATGTGGTCTTTACTCAGGCTGGTAGCATCTCAGATACTGTAGGTTTAACTCAAAAGAGGCGACATGTGGTCTTTACTCAGGCTGGTAGCATCTCAGATACTGCAGGAAGATTAAACTATCAAGAAACTGTTTAAAAACAAGGTGTGGCTTCCAATCATAACGATTACTTTTTAATTTATAATTCATAAAACTTTAGTAAGGCCAGACATTTTGTATTTTATGTTTACGGAAATTTTTTTCAAGAATCGGGGGTCCGAGTAAAAGGAAAAATAAAAATAAAATATCACACAAAAAGTTGTAAAACTGGATATACAGTGAATAAGAGGCATATACTTGTGAAAACAGTTATCATACTTGACGTTTAACATATCAAAGCTAACAAAATACAGTATTGAATATAGTCACGTACGAGTCACTTTTCCACACAAATCTCGTTATCAAAATGTATGGAAAAGAAAATATTATTTCAAAATATTGGCAGTTTCTAAAATTTGCATCTTTTTAATTTTATCGGAAAAAACACATATTAATTTTATTTTTATTTTCTTTACGTGAAAATTAATGTAGGCGCACTCGTAAAACATAAAATACAAAATGTCTGGTCGAACCAAAAATTTAAATTTTGATTAATTGACCGGGTCGTATATTGCAAAATTTTAACACTTTTAGTCTAGCAATAGGACCCTGTTTAGCATCCTTGCGGCACTGAAGTAAGTCGTGCACTTTATCTTCTACAAAACATTTTTAACAATTGTTTAAATGCACATCTGTAGCTTTCGCTTTGCCAAGTATAGATTAACGGATTCACAGCGGCATTCAAAAACAAGAAGAAAACAGCAACTCGAAACTGAACATCTGATACGCGGTCTTGGTAGAACATTAGCCAAAAAGTACCAAAAAGCCCCAGACACACTATAAACACCACGGTCACTATAATAAGTGTCTTGACAATTTTGAGTTTAGTTCTTAAATCTTCTTCTCTTGTTAGTCCTCCCGGGTTTACTCCATCAGCTGAATAGATCGCACGCACGATCCCAACGTATGAATAACTCATAGCACTGACAGGAACAATGTAAAATATTACAAGAAAAAGTAAAATATAGACATTTTTTCCTTGGTGGTACATCGCCCACACACATTTCTTTGTTTCATCGGAATAATTTGCTCCTAACATAAGCGGTAAGCCGTAAAGGACGGCGATCAACCATAACAAAGCTACAGCGTATTTTGTGTTTTTTTCTGTCAGTTTTAAGACAGAGCCTTCTCGAAGAGGCCGAGCAATTGCCCGATGTCGCTCCCATGAGATCAGCAAAAGAGTTAAAATAGAAACGACTGAAGTTACGAGAGGAATAGTTCCAAACGTTACAAATTTGCAAAGGATTGTTCCAACTACTCCATCGGGGTGATTTCGTACAATAAAAAGAGCAGTTGCGTTCGGTATTCCCGACAACAAAGTCGTAACGTCCGCTGCTGCAAGATTTGCCAACAGAAAGTTTGTGGATGTTTGGCCAACTTTCTTCCACTTGACTGCCAAAATTACCAGAGAGTTGCCAAAGGTACCTATCACCACGACAAACAAAAATAATATCGAGAATGAAACTCTGATTCCTGTACTGTATCTCCATTCGGTTTCCTCGGTATTAGAGTCTGTTGAACTGTTTAGAGTTCCCTCGGTTGAAAGATTTGATGTCATGGTTTCACGAAGTTACTCCTGACATAAATTAGGAAAGTTTCCAAAGCCAGAACAATACAATGTGGCGCGATTGCGATAAATAAATCCTGCTACCGGCTTGTGCAATTTTCCTTCTTATCTGCGATGATAATGTTTTAATAAAAACGACAAAGATAAGCTCTCAGTTATTAACGACTCCAGAAAAGCTGTCTTCTGAACACATCTTATTTTTGACGTTGAGACAATGTCAGATCAAGAAGCTTTCATTCTTAAAACACTCTTAAGGTGACTGCAGAAGTTCATCTAATCTGGCAGGCGGTGAAATAATTTCCGCATATATGCGTTCTCCGATCAACTGCTGATCAGGCGCGTTGATAAAGAAGAAACGATTTGGCGTAGAGTAAATATTTTAAATCAGTGATCAGTTGAGACGGCAGGTGGATTTGATGCTGCTGCTTGACGTTAACAATTAAGAATGAGAAGCACAGTGCTAAACCACGAATTAGCGAATTGGAAGTGAAGCACACATTCAGTTTCGTGTCCTGTTGCGCTTTGAAATAACAAAAAATATAATACATACAAAAAACAAAACTGCGAAACAACTTCAGTCATTTAAATCTTTTAAAAGATCAACATTAATTATGTAAATTTTCGAAAGATTATTTTCACACACGTTTCCATGGACGTGTCTTTTTAGTTCGCGAAAGAAAAACTAATTTCTATCATTTGCATACAGCCAACTTTATACAGACTTCAGGACGCTACAGTTCATCTTTAATAATCCTTATTTTGCTAAACCCAGCTTCAGATAAACTAAAAATATCTCAACTTTCGAACCGTTGGCTGCAAATACTCGGATTATTACAGTTCAGCAGGAAAAAGATTAAAGATAAGAGTCCAACGTCGTAAAAACGTCAGTTATTTCTGTTCAATTCAAAGCCGCCTTTTTTAAAAAAGAACAAGTTAAAATAAATGGAGTTTTGAAGTTAAATTGTGTTTCCCTAAAACGTCTGAAACTGCATATCAAAACCAATAATAACAGAGTGAAATAGAAGCTAAACTCTTGTGAGCACACCAATCAACGACATCAATACTGGAAGTAGCTAAAGTAAGCCAATTAGCAGTCGTTGTAGCTTAAGTTAGCCAATCACCGTCGATGTAGCTAAAGTTAGCCAATCATCAGTCGATACAGCTAAAGTTAACCAATCACCAGCCGACATAGCTAAAGTTAACCAATCGCCAATCGATGTAGCTAAAGTTAGCCAACCACAGGTCGATGTAGCTAAAGTTACTAGTATAGGTGAATCTTTGTTTACATTATTTGCCTCATTAGCATACGTGCATCTCTTTCTAACTGAGATACAAATTAAGAAGTTCTGAATATTGCAAAAGCTTTACAATAGAAACCTCTTCTGAAAGAAATAAGACCGATAAGTCAAATACTGTTCTTGTGATGCGTTTTTAAATATTGGAAATTTTACAAAGAATGTAAGAACTCATTAACGGTTTTGCCACCCAGTGGTTTTGTGTTTGTTTTGGACACCGATATCATCTGTGAAACTGTATCAATACAAAACCAAATTTTTGTCGCTAACCTCACTTTCTTTGCCTTTCTCATGTTTTAAACTCAATTCCTTTTTATTTTGTTTTTTTCTCTACCTAAAGTTGTATGCAAATGATGCAAAATGTAAACAATGACGTCAGAAAAGATTCGCCTACAGCCAATCACAGATCGTGGCAAACACATTCAGAAGACACTCAAATGCAAACTCGCGGCTCTAAAATTGAAAAATAACTCCTGAAGGAAATGTCATTTGTCAGTTCATGAGATCAACTTTATCGCTTTCATCTTAAATTTTGTTTAAATTTTTCTAGAAGTTAATATAAGTGTGAATTTGTTGCTTGAATTACTTGTTTTTTTTATCTTTCCAATACTTTCCATAAAAGGACACCTACTTTACAAAACATTCACAATATTGTATTCACGGACAAAAAAGACGATATCAATTACGCAAGTCAAACCACTATATCTTCAAAAAAGAAATTTAAAACTTATTAAAACAGAATGTTTAAACGCTAACATTGAATAATTCTTTTATTATACATTTTCACGGCGCATTTTTGTAAAAAGTCTAATTGCATTCGAAGCTGATGAATTTTCGGCCTTGGTTTTGACTTCAAAGAATAAAAAAGCTCTTTACAAAATCTTAAAATACTGCAAGTGGTCCATCAAAAAAACCTGGCTAGCTTCTTTGCAAAAATAAAACTGACATTACAAAATTTTGAAACCCAAGGGCTGAAAAAATCAACATCTCATCCAAATTAAACTTTATGCTCATTTCATCCAAAGGCTTAAATTGTTTACAAACAAGTAAAAAGCAATTTAAAATTAATGCCTTAATATTTACTGTACAGAGAGAAAAAGTAAACGCAAAGTACAATACACAAAAGATAGAAACGAAATAATAGAACTTCACTTTTGCAAAATAAATACTAATTCTGTTGTTGATCACGTTAGTCATAACAAAAAACACCTTTTTGCTTTATGACACTTTTAACGAGGACTTTCTATATTATTTAAAATCGATAACAAAAACCAATAATTTTGAAAGAATTTAGAAAAATGAATTTGCATTAAATATTTAAAAGTAAATGGTTTTGAAACAATATATGTGATAAACTGGCAATGGCTGAGTCGTTGGTTCGATAGAAACAGTTAAAATTTAAATTTTACTTTGATACCATAGAAACGTGAAAAGTAAAACGTTTCCGACAATAATCCTTCTTTAGGGTTTCGGAAAAAAGTTCATTCATAAGGCTACCTTTTAAAGATTTATGCCGGGCGCTCAGAGCATGAAAAATGATAAGAAATATATTTTCAACACTTCAACAAGCGTGAATGTCATTTGAGAATGTTTTCGTTATCATACCAAAGGTTCTGTTCTCATTCAAATGTTCTAAAACGCGTTCAACGGTTTCATGTCAGGATAAATAAAGCAAAATCGAAATCGTAAACTCCAAAACGGCCAGAAAAATTACTGCGAGACGTATTGCTGTTTGTTTGAGATTTTGGTCCTACTATGTCAGTTTTTATCGATTTCTCCAGATATTTATAATGGTACGTTCTGTCGGTCGGGACTGGTTACGAGTTAGCCGCACGGGTTTGTGGGAAAAATGTCACGAAAAGACTGGGACAAATGATAATGATAACCAGTGGCGGATCTATGAGAGGAACATCGGGGATAGATGCAACCTCCCTTCCCGTCCCCCTCATCCACAGTCAAAGAGTTTTTGTTTGGTTTTTGCATTTTGCAGCTCCTAAAATTATAATTTTTGATCAACAATTTTTTTTATCTGCGGCTGTTTCGAAAAAAAAGCCGGAAATAAAGATTACTCCGTGGAAAATGCGCGCGCGCTCACTCGTTCGTTTTCTGATACTCCTCAACTCGTGAATAAAATCGTACAAAGCATTTTCCATGGTGTAATTTGTTTATTTTATAGATATTGTGA
>JAOCNB020093260.1:0-11772 GCA_026546465.2 Palythoa caribaeorum | reverse complement strand
CACTTATTTCCAGTAAAAGATTTAATTCTTCAATTAACATTTTACTAAACTGGATGAATTAAAATTATGTTTACTCAAAATTTTAATTTCTTCAAACAATAATCATTAATGTTGATAAATAAAAACAAAGAGTTTTAGCATGCTGGTGTGTATGGTAGTTGGTTGAGACACTTCTCAAATAATCAATGTTTCAAATTCATTTTTATGTTACCCTTGAAAACTTTCACACCATATTTTGTTTCTGCCTTTGTTTTATCAAAACTGGTTTGTCACTTAGAAGCTTCAAATCATCTTCAGAAACGACTGAAAATTGGGAATTGTGGACGCCACATTGGATCTTACAGGCACTGTCTATCACCTGATAGATAGCAAGTACAGTAGCCAATCTGATTACAGCATTTGCAATAGACAGTAGCTAGATTTACACTAGTTAACAATTACTTGCCGAAGGCGATGGGGCATGAGATGAATAATTGTTTTAGTATAATTACACTGGTGATTAAAACGAGGAAAAAAGTTATTTCAAGTGAAAGCACACCGGCAGCCATTTTGGATAATTGCTGGAGGTGATTATCGTGTGATCGTCTGAGTTTGTCAACCAATCAGCGTGCATGATTTTGTATAATCACCTGTGTAATTTTACTAACAACAGTTAGTAGGAGAAATCCAGGACAGTGCAATGGATTTTTATCATGAATGGCAGTGATTTTAATATTCTTTTGTTCACATTCAAACTAGCACTACTTGCCTCGTTTATGGTCAGAAATTCTTTTGAAAGTTTAAATCAAGAACGAGACTATTAGTGCAAATTTGAATGTAGACAAAATTAAGGTTTATATTCTGTTCCTAATAAACCTTCAAGCGGAAGCTGATACTTTCAGTAAATAGTTTTTAAAAAAACTATTCAATGCGTTGGTGAGTACATACAAACTTGAAGTAATGTTGATAAATAAATTATCATTGCCATAGGAATTTGTAAAAGCTGACATTTCAAGCGTTAGCCCTTCGTCAGATGCTCTCGAAGGGCTAACACTTGAAATGTCGGCTTTTACAAATTCCTACGATGATGATTCGTTTATCAACATTAATTCAAATTTGAAGCTGATACTTGTTTTATAGATAAGTCAACTGAAACAAGTGTCTTGCCCAGGGACACAACACAGCAGTCTGGAAAATATTTGAACTCTAAAGTACAAATTAGACTCACTGATAACTAACTGTCTGAACACTGACTGTGAAATAAACTGTACTATCTTTCTCGTAGCAATAGCATGTAAAATGAGAAACATATTTTAATGGGAAACACATGTGTAATGTAAACTTATTTCAAACAAATTTTAAACGTAATTTATTCTGTACAAAAACACATGCAACGCTGTCGGTTTTAAACTACAAATTATTTTCTTCCCAGAATGTCAAAACATTTCCAAAGAGCTGATCAAGGAATACATGGCGTGATTAGTGGTATGAAACACTATTAAACAGGAACATACACTTACAAAGAAAAATATGCACGAAGATCGTGACTATGTTTACTTTACACAAAAATACAAATTAGCCTTAAATTGTTAACGAGGGCAAAACCAATCTTACACTTTCTCAAATGTCTACTTGTATTTACACATTCAAATCGAAGACAACCTTCTTTTGTCTGTTCAAAGCAGTTCATAACAAAATGACAACGTCAACAGATAAATCCGGAGTGCGCAGATTCGTTTTATGTATGCAAGATCTTACACGCTTTTCCGGTTCTCTGTTTGACCACTGCCAATAGATTAAACTGCTAACAACAAAAGATCAACAAAAATAGGACGCATCGCAAAAAAACTGTCATTGTTATAGCAACATACTTAGGAATGAAGACAGCAAAGCCTTCGTCACTACTAAACACATCTGGAACGCAATGTCGCCACTGCTAATTAAACGGTTACAAATTTTAGTTTCTCCTTCGAATACATAAGAATCACGTTGGCCATAAACTCAAATACATGAGTTACAAATGTCTCATCTTGAAGCCTACACTAGCTTCCTTATTACTCTTCACAAAATCAGTCTTTAGCCTCTTAAACAACGCCCAAGATGGCCAGTATATCACCTCTTGATACGTTGCAGAAGTTCATTTATACCCTCAAATTGTAATCTTCGGTTTAACTTACCCCATCAACCAATCCATGTTTCAGGGCGTTCACAACGACCTCACAGGATGTTTTACACATCGGAACGTCGTTGGAAGGGGAATATCCACAAATCTTTCACATTTCCTGCCGATCAACACGACAATCTTCTTCCGCAAAAAACGCAAACTATTGCCGGTTCATTGCTTGCGCAAAATCGACCGAGAAAGCCTGGTAACAGTCAACAATAAGCCCACAGTAATAACTGGCCAGTGGCGAGATTCACAAGAAGCGACACAGGAAGCCCAAACACTGTTTGAGTGTAAGTATAAGAGCTGACAAACAACGAAGGTAAGATTTTTCTTGATTGTAACTATATTTCGACCGGCCACAACCGGTCTTCATCAGGTATTGGCTTGTACTTCGTGTCAAGCTCAGTCACGCTCAGTCTACAGTCCGACCCAGCTCACTCTTAAAAAAAACTGTTGTTTTCAAATGAATCTTAAGTTGACGTTGTTTTTCCTGAGTAAGTACGCACTTCTCTAACGCAACGGTGTAATTTTACTGGTTCTCGTTAACACGGAGTTCCTTTGTAGGGTTGGGGTAAGGTTTATTGTCTATTGTGTTTCTTTTGTTTTTTTCATCCAATCCAAGAAGACTTTCTAAACAACTATGTACCGCCCCTTTTTCCTCCATATCAGACCCTCACTATGACTCGATGAGGAGAAACCGAGCTAAAAACTGGTATTTCCCTGGGCTTAACTCGAAAGGCAATGGGGTTCCGATGTGGCGAGCTCGCCAGCTAGGCGGTAGTTTAGTTTTATTCCCAGTTTCAGTTTTCCAAAAATAGTTTAAACTAATCCAGGCATGGATGGTTAGCGGTCATTACATGATATACAATAAGTGATCTAAAACGTTCGAGTCACTGTGACTCGATAGCTATAAAAGACAACCCACTCCATACAGGAATAGTTCAAGATAACAAAAAAGAATATTTAAATGCATTTACTAAGGATAAGTGTAAGGAAAATTTTAAATGGGTGAATTTGCTTATGTTATGTACTAAATATGCGGTTAAATGTTCGATACAAATATCATGCAAGGACACCGGAATTAAAACAAAATCATATATATAGCTAAAAATCGACAACCCTCCATCAATAAACTGCTAATGGTTGAACTCGAGTACACATTACTTTTTTAAGAGAGTGGTAAAGGTGGGGGTGGGGGTGGGGGTCCCACCTTATTTTGAACTCTGTAACGGATCACGATAATACATTTTTCGAGGACTTACGAATCAGGAACTCAGTTTCAAGGTAATGACGGATCACGATTGCATTTTTGTCACCCCAATAACGGAGCAACATTTTGTTTTTGACTCATTAATGGCACGAAAAAACCCTACACAACCTTGCCTCGACCTGTTGGTCAGTTGACCCATTGGTTCATCAGTGCTCACTGATCCTATACCACCTTGTCTTGACTTGTTGGTCTCAGTTGACCCATTGGTTCACCAGTGCTCACTGACCCTATACCACCTTGTCTTGACCTGTTGGTCTCAGTTGACCCATTGGTTCATCAGTGCTCAATGACCTTATATCAACTTGTCTTGACCTGTTGGTCTCAGTTGACCTATTGGTTCACCAGTGCTTACTGACCCTATACCACCTTGTCTTGAATTGTTGGTCTCAGTTGACCCACTGGTTCACCAGTGCTCACTGACCCTATACCACCTTGTCTTGACTTGTTGGTCTCAGTTGACCCATTGGTTCACCAGTGCCCACTGACCCTATACCACCTTGTCTTGACCTGTTGGTCAGTTGACCCATTGGTTCACCAGTGCTCATTGACCCTATACCACCTTGTCTTGACCTGTCGGTCAGTTGACCCATTGGTTCACCAGTGCTCACTGACCTTATATCACCTTGTCTTGACCTGTTGGTCAGTTGACCCATTGGTTCATCAGTGCTCAATGACCTTATACCACCTTGTCTTGACCTGTTGGTCAGTTGACCAATTGGTTCACCAGTGCTCACTGACCTTATACCACCTTGTCTTGACCTGTTGGTCAGTTGACCCATTGGTTCATCAGTGCTCACTGACCTTATACCACCTTGTCTTGACCTGTTGGTCAGTTGACCCATTGGTTCACCAGAGCTCACTGACCCTATACCACCTTGTCTTGACTTGTTGGTCAGTTGACCCATTGGTTCACCAGAGCTCACTGAACCTATACCACCTTGTCTTGACCTGTTGGTCAGTCGACCCGTTGGTTCATCAGTGCTCACTGACCCTATACCACCTTGTCTTGACCTGTTGGTCTCAGTTGACCCATTGGTTTTACTAGTGATCATTTATAATTTCCAGGCAGAGGCATGTAGTTTACGTATTATAATTCTGTTTGTGTTAAATCACTTATTGAGTATTTGAAGTATTTTGATTCTTGGTGATTTTATGCCTGTATCGGCTGTTAAAGAACTTGGCTTTCTCTATCCATTTTTTTTATTCTTTTACACTGTTATGTGGGATCAACCAAAGTCCTTTTATGAATGCGGATGACAAGATCATAAGTCTTACTGGCTTTTGACATAAAAACAAGCCAGCTCTTGCAGTAGAAAATTCAAGAAGATGGCTTCCTCTGGTATGTCATTTGTTTAAGTTGCGTCAAAAAATAGTCCAAGTTTAGTTTGTAATAAAGCATCAAATTTCATTCTTAAGCCATCTTTGAGTCCTCTGCCAACGGCAGCCACGTTTTGAAAAGGAATGAAAAGTGTTTTAAAATAAGCTCTTTTCATCTTGTCACTGCACAGCTTGATTCTGTTGTGGATTGTTTCTTGCACACCTTGAGTAGATCGATGCAAAGACTGATTACATCCTGAAATATCAACATAACATAAATTAAGTTCGGAAAAGGTATAAATTTTTCTTCTTTCTGTAAAGTTCCTTTTCACAACTAAAATACAATTTTAACATGAACAGTCATGTTATATATATAAAGTAAAAGGCTACCATAATTATCAAGAATAAATCTAGAAACCTGTAGAAAAGGCTCTTCTATTAAATTTTTTAGTTCCATGTATTTTACTTTTTTAGGTTACTGACCTCAACAATAACAATCCTTCTGACCTCAACAATAACAATCCTTCTGACCTCAGCAACAACAATCCTGACCTCAACAACAACAACAATCCTTCTGACCTCAACAACAATCCTTCTGACCTCAACAACAACAACAACAATCCTTCTGACTTCAACAACAACAATCTTTCTGACCTCAACAACAATCCTTCTGACCTCAAGTACAACAATCCTTCTGATCTCAAGTACAACAACAACAATCCTTCTAACCTCAACAACAATCCTTCTGACCTCAAGTACAACAACAACAATCCTTCTGACCTCAACAAGAACAACAACAACAATCCTTCTGACCTCAACAACAATCCTTCTGACCTCAAGTACAACAATCCTTCTGACCTCAAGTACAACAACAACAATACTTCTAACCTCAACAACAATCCTTCTGACTTCAACAACAACAATCCTTCTGACCTCAACAACAATCCTTCTGACCTCAAGTACAACAACAACAATACTTCTAACCTCAACAACAATCCTTCTGACCTCAAGTACAACAACAATCCTTCTGACCTCAACAACAACAACAACAATCCTTCTGACCTAAACAACAACAATCCTGACCTCAACAACAACAATCCTTGACCTCAACAACAATCCTTCTGACCTCAAGTACAACACCAACAACAATCCTTCTGACCTCAACAACAACAACAATCCTTCTGACCTCAACAACAACAACAATCCTTCTGACCTCAACAACAACAACAACAATTCTTCTGACCTCAACAACAACAATCCTTCTGACCTCAATTACAACAACAATCCTTCTGACCTCAACAACAACAATCCTGACCTCAACAACAACAATCCTTGACCTCAACAACAACAATCCTTCTGACCTCAAGTACAACAACAACAATCCTTCTGACCTCAACAACAATCCTTCTGACCTCAACAACAACAATCCTGACCTTAACAACAACAATCCTTGACCTCAACAACAATTCTTCTGACCTCAAGTACAACAACAACAATCCTTCTGACCTCAACAACAGCAACAACAACAATCCTTCTGACCTCAACAACAACAACAACAACAATCCTTCTTACCTCAACAACAACAATCCTTCTGACCTCAACAACAATAACAGTAACAATCCTTCTGACCCCAACAACAACAACAATCCTTTATTCATGCCTTTGGGTGCTATTTTAAATTTACATTTTTGTGTAATATATATACAATGACTGAAATAAAACCTTCTGAATGAGACGTGAATAGTGGTGGGTGACACAAATTTTGGGCACGGGCTCCCTTGAATAGCAGAGCCAATTGAGCGAGGGTGCACTACCATAATTAACAAAATCATAATTAACCTCAAATTCATGTGGTATAACAAACCTTCTAGCTCGTTTAAATATATTTTAAACATATATATATTTATAATATATTTTAGATATATTTTTCTCTTTATTATTGTACTATGTGTTAGGCCATTAAATTGTACTTCTCATTAAAAATAAATTATGAAGTTAAGAATGCCCTTATATTTAACAGGCGAAATGTTATAAATTTGTTTGCAGATATTGATCAAAACACAGACTCACAGACTCTTTGGTGATATGAAGCTCTTAACATAAAATAATCTCTATTTATAGTTCAATAATAGTTTTCAAAGTAAAAGTGGGCAAAGTCATTGGCCAGAATCAATCACTTGATATTTGCTTGCAGGGCAAATAATTATCAGTGAATACAACAGCGAAAATAGTGCAGCGATTCTAAATAGCAACTCAATTGTTTTATTTTTCGAATTCAACCTCTAGGTTTTAGCTATACCAGGCAGGACTCATAAACAATTCATTGCCTCAAAACACAAAGAATTCTAAAAATGTTGTTTTTAATTTTTTATGGCACTTGTTGTTCACTGAAGGTTTTCTGCACAATATCCCATAAAATAATAATAATAATTTAATAATAATGATGTACAGGTGGAGCAGGGATTACAGTCTGTCTCTGGGGAAGATCTGAATAGAGGTGCAAATCAGGCCCCTAACGCACAACTGGATACACACGCTTGAGGTTTTTGGGGAGAGGCAAAGATCTGCATATTTCATAATAGGTTGTGCAACCCCAATGCAGATTCCTACAAGGACCTTACTTCCAAGTAGATGTACAGGCAACAAGAACAAGAGAAAAAGCAAAAATATACGTCAAGGGTCATAAGGTTGAACAAGGGACTTTTATACCCCCCTGGTCTTTAGTACTATGGGTGGAATGGGCAAAGAATGTATTAGGTACCATTGCAGACTGGCAGAGACATAATTTTTATAGCACCACTATTTTGCGGATTCGGGCCAAGGTTTCATTTGCATTATTGAGGTTCTATAGAGGTTCCAGGGCTAACAGAAGACTGACATCAAACATTCGGGAGATTGATTGGGAAATTGAAAAAAGGCGTGCCAGACTTTTGTAAATAATTATGTGATTATTGCCTGGAGACATATTCAATAATAACAATAATAATAACATATTTATATAGCACTTATTCATTTACTCTAGGTATTTTACAAAATATTAAAAAACATAAAAAATCTACTCTAAAAATAAGACTTTAATAAAAATAGATAAAAAACACTCTCTAAAGTCTCTTAAGTCCATAAAACTATGCTAATTTTTAAAGATAAGTTTTTAGTTTAGATTTAAAAGTAGAAACACTGTCTGCAGATTTAAATTATAAAGAGATAATTAAGGAGTTCCAGAGCATTGGCACACACATGTACTGTATTTAATCAGATTGATTTGACCTCAATTTTTTAGGAACAGTTAGAAGTGAGTAAATAGACCTCATCTGCACTTGTCTACTGAATTTTATATTCAGATATACAGGTTCTTGGCTGTCCTTTAAGTTTATTAATTTTTGACAATGTTCACTTTGTTTTAAGTGTTAACTTTTCTGACAGTATTTCAGGAAAAAATAAAAAAGGTAGATCTAGATGAATATTAATTTTATTATAATAGAGTACATAATCTTAACTCTTTAAGGCCCAAACATGACAAATGATGTGTCAGTAAATTCTCCCAAATGAGCTCAGTCTATATTTTCTATATAAGCACTTTGGGAGAATTTGTCTTTTTCAGTGTTCCCACTACTTCTTAAAATCAAGGGTCCCTGTGAACCCCAGTGTCCCAAAGTGGAGGATGATTTTCAAAATTTGGGGTTCCCCAGGCTCTCCATCTCCCTTGACCACGTGCCAAGTGATTTTTTCGTGCGTCCCAGGGATGCAAGAAGGACGAAAGTGGTGCATCATTTTCGCATTTTCTTGCATCAAATATGCGTGGCGGCACGTCAATGGGAAGACTGTTTTTAACTTCCACAGCTTATACCAATTGATCAGTTCCTTATTTCTCATTATGAGTTATATTATTTTCTTTAGGTTATGAAAGGAGAATATAGATGTTGATATAATGCTCAAGGCTGAAACGGTTATAATTAATACCTCATATTTTTCAGGGTCTTCATTCTTGCATTGTGTGACTTTGTCTTGAAGTAGGTTTTCTAGGTTAAATTCTGTCCTGCAACACTCTTGTACAGCCCTAGGACAATCACGAGTCAAATTGAGGAGTACACCAAGAACGTGTTCATGAAACAACTCATTTGGTTGTTGCAGCAGTACGATTAACTGCTCTATCGTCCCCATCTTTAATAAAACCTCTGAAAAAAAACAATGAAAGATAATTCATATGTTAAGCTACAGTAAATCCTTTTACAAGCCAAAGTGGATGAGAGTCATTGACTCCCCCTGGACAAGACACTAATCCATCACAGGTTAGCCCCCAGCAGAAGCTGGTACTCATTTTATCGACCTCGGGAGCATGGGAAGCTGAGTCAACTTTGGCGGAAAAGGTCACACAAATGTTCAACACTCGGCCGAGCCGGGGTTTGAACCCAGGACTTTGTGGTTAGAAGGCAGAGATCTTACCACTGTGCCAACCACGCCACTGCGGATCTTGAAAGTTCTGAGATAATAACTGTGGTTACACTAGAAACTATCCAGTGGGGATTTGGCCTGGGTTGGATTTAGCCAGACACTGTTGGTTACCTGTAAATAAATTCCGCAAGGTAAAATATTGAAGTTGGCATCTATTTGGCCGGTGGCTTGCTGTGTTTACCGAGTTCTACTGCTTGATTGTTTAAATCAATTTCAGGTTTCCTGTATCCAAGCTTTTAGCTCGGGAACTGTCATGGGTTATTCTTTTGTTCATGCTTATGTATCCATGGAGATTCTCTGTGGGCAATTTCACTCAGGAAATCATCAGTTACACTGACAAAAAAATTCTCATGGGGAAAAAGCCTTGTGTAACCACAGCTATATCTTCAGGCAATTTCATATGATTATATGAAGTTTTTGTCTTTGAAGGCTCTAAAACAGCCTACTCCATGAACTCCTCCGTTGGAACTGTGTGCTATTTGCTTGTCATATGCTTGCAATCCTGTTTCCAATTGGCTGATACATAGAGAAGTTCCAACCAATTATCGATCACTGCCACACACTAGCTGAACTAGCTGACAACTGATCTTCGTTTATGACAAGAAATCTTGTCTGACCCTTGTCAGGACTTTGTCTGTACCTGCAACACACAGCTGATTTTTCATCACAGACAAAAAATCTGGGGCCATACTGTAAGTTAGAGAACTCATGATTTGGTCCATACAGTAAGTAAAGAGAAATCTTCACTCTGGCTGTACCCTAAGTACAAGAACCTGTATCTCTGTACTGTAAGTTGGAGAACTCGTTACTCAGTCTGTACTGTAAATTAGAGAACTTGTTACTCGGTCAGTATCGTAAGTTAGAACTGGTTACTCAGTCTGTTCTGTAAATTAGAGAACTTGTTACTCGGTCAGTATCGTAAGTTAGAACTGGTTACTCAGTCAGTTCTGTAAATTAGAGAACTTGTTACTCGGTCAGTATCGTAAGTTAGAACTGGTTACTCAGTCTGTTCTATAAGTTAGAGAACTTGTTACTATCTTTCCTCATTTCCCTCACACTTTGTGCTTGAGCCATAAAAGTGGAAAAATTGTTAGTCCATAACTAGAAAACAAAACCTTGCACTCAGTTGATATAAAGTATGTCTGTCTTGTCTTTCTTGCAGTTTCCAAGCCTTTGTTCTCAATACTTCAAACTAGCAACATATGTCTGTGACATGTATCCAGAGAAGATGTCGCTACTGCCAGAGGATCTCTTTAAGAACCTTATGGGTACATTGGAGATAGGCTTGGGAAAGTATCCTTTCTGAAGTTCAGTGAATTAAATGATAAAATGTAATGGATAACAGGGCTGCAGCACAATGTTGAGCGTAATCAAACTTGCATGTAGTTGAAAATTTAAAGGGGTTGGGTTTCAATAGCTAATTTTTTTCATATATTATGGTGTGCAGGACTGTCGCTAGATTTAGCACTAAAACAAGGGTCAGAGAACAGGTGGAAAACTGTAGGAGCAATTGCAGGGACTGAGGTTAATGTTGCAAGTATGAACAATTCATGCATGAGTTTTCAAAATTTTCAACAGTTTCTCACATACCTGTCCTCCGAACCTCATTTTGGTACTGAATGTAGTACCAGACTTGCACACAAAAACATAAAAAATCAGCTATTACCAAGGATTTCAAAATAAGGGGTCACTCATTGCAAGTAATATTTACTAGCCTAGAGTTTGTTTTTTGGATATGAACAATGGACCTTTGTTGTGTTGTTGTGATGGCGTCATGTGGGAATGTTGAGTCTTCTAGATTGAAATGTCATGCATCCGCTCTCATGGATTGAAAACGAGGCTGGATGGGCATAACAGAGAAGAGATGACATCACATGGGAATGTTGAATCTTGGTTGAAATAATGTCATGCATCCGCCATCTTGGATTGAAAACGAGGCTGGAGGGGCATAACAGAGAAAAGATGACATCACATTGGAATGTTGAATCTTGGTTGAAATAATGTCATGCATTCGCCATCTTGGATTGAAAACGAGGCTGGAGGGGCATAACAGAGAAAAGATGACATCACATTGGAATGTTGAGTCTTGGTCGAAATAATGTCATGCATCCGTCATCATGGATTGAAAACGAGGCTGGAGGGGCATAACAGAGAAGAGATGACATCACATGGGAATGTTGAGTCTTGGTTGAAATAATGTCATGCATCTGCCATCTTGGATTGAAAACGAGGCTGGAGGGGCATAGAGAAAAGGTTACATCACATGGGAATGTTGAGTCTTGGTCGAAATAATGTCATGCATCTGCCATCTTGGATTGAAAAGGAGGCTGGATGGGCATAACAGAGAAAAGATGACATCACATGGGAATGTTGAGTCTTTTAGGTCGAAATAATGTCATGCATCCGCCATCTTGGATTGAAAACGAGGCTGGACGGGCATAACAGAGAAGAGATGACATCACATGGGAATGTTGAGTCTTGGTTGAAATAATGTCATGCATCCGCCATCTTGGATTGAAAACGAGGCTGGAGGGGCATAACAGAGAAGAGATGACATCACATGGGAATGTTGAGTCTTGGTTGAAAT
>JAOCNB020093210.1:0-11777 GCA_026546465.2 Palythoa caribaeorum | reverse complement strand
TGTTTTGAAAAAATGAAAATGAAATCTCAAAGGTGAATGTATATAAATACAATGCATTAAGATATAAGAACCGGCACAAGTAAGGTCACTGTCAAATTGCGGCAACTATTTATAAAGATCTTGTTTTAATAGGTCCCTTTGTTTATATATTATTTTAAAATTTCATTTAAATACAGGATGTTCACATTGTTTATTGTTTATTATGGCAGCGTTTCATGCGCCTTGTGTAATCCAGTATCGTTTTATGAGGGGGTGTTGGAGTTTGCAATTTGGTGGTTTTTATCATTTTTGGACCGGTTTTTCAGTTTTGGCAACAAAAACTAGGGTTTTTCGGTTTTGTTGTCTTTTGCGGTTTGTGGTTTTTTCTTTATTTTGCCGGTTTATTTTTATTGTTTTGTTTTTTTTGCAGAAACAGTAGAAGTTTTTTGCCCAGTTTTACGGTTTCTTATGAGCTCCAACCTTCTCCCACCTTTTTTAATCCATCTTTATTTTTAGATTCTTAAAGACTTTAACAAGGCCGGAGGAGCAGACAATGTATTTTTTTCAGCGAGACATACTGACGTTGGACGCCTATTCGAAGTTCCTATTTTTTAAAAAAAATTAAAAAATGGTTGCTTGTTTCGCTGCCCCATCTCTCTCGGCATATGCAAATACACTATGTTTAACTTTCTTTTTTGGCCATAATGAACCTTGTTCAGTTCTCTGTTTTATCCTTTCTTCGCTTAGTATTCGCTACAAGCTTATTTTTTTTAAACTTTTTAAACGAGTCCAACAAGAAAACTAGAAGACGTCACTAAAAAATTAATGTATCTAGAGCCACCAAGACGTTTTAAAAATTACCTCCAAAATACGCAGAATAGGCATTTCAGAGAATGTAGTTTGCCAAAATTTCCCGGGGGAGCATGCCCCCGGACGTCCCTAGATGCTCGCCCTTTTAATCAACTTAGGCTTCCACCGGCCTTGTTTAAACTGACCTACTGTGCCTTCGCCAGATTTATGCAGAGGGAGGAAAAGGAACAGAGAAATCTACAATAGCACTGTGCTGGTGCCTTATCAAGTTGGAAGTGAAAAAGGCTTGCTGTTGTGCAACGAGTGTCAAACACAAATAAATTTGTTACTTTACCTTCACTACTTTCGCTTTCTATTATTGTGTACAGCTATTAGTTCTATAGATTATGAATAAAACCTCACATCTTATTAAAACAACGTAATGTTTTCTCTCAAGAAGACGTTGATGGGGGCTACATGCCTTCACACTTTTTGTGTTTTTGGGGCTCCAAACGAGAAAAAGTGGGGCTCCAGGGCTCCAGGACAAAAAAGGATTGGGCTCCAGGGCTCCGGATAATTCTCTGTCTACGTGGTTTTGGTACCTCACTGTAGAACAGAAAATTTAGAAAGTTTCATCTGAGAATGAACAAGGCCTTAAACTTGTGGAGGTACATTACTGCTATAATGTTTGAAGTTGGCGAATGCATTTAATTGGTATGGTATGCAGATGACCGAAAAAGTTGTCGATCAATAGCATGTGACAGTACACAGAGTGATCACAAAAGGATACGAATGACGGCGCCGGGTACTACCGATGCTAACTGTCTTGGATTTTGTATAAAAATTGTACTGCCTAGAGTGATATATATTCTGACACTGCTTGGTGGAACTCATGAAAATCGGGTGCGCCGTTGCATGGAGAGCATTTAGACAAGATTTCAAATTCGTAACATGATAATTGATGATAATACTATAATACTACAAAGGTTTTTGATGCAATTTTCCAGAACTTAAAAACAAATTTGTTAAGCTATATAAGCTCACTTGATAATGATGGCAAGATGTCATCGAAACATAATTTATGTGCGTTAGTTTTTCTTGTTGATATCGTTTCTAAAGTTAATCTTATACGTAAAGGCAACTCATTCAAGTTATGCGACTTTAGATACAAAATATGAAGTTACAAGTTGAAATATCACATAACACATTTTATTTTTGGCTGCAAGTCAAATCTACATATGAAAACGTACATTGTAAGAATGGGCCTTGATTTTCAGTACCACTTTTTAATTTGCCCTTCTGTGAATAAGTAATTTCTCATTAGGAAATCACAGCGTTTTTTCTTTTATCTAAGTGGACGTTCTAGTGAGTAGTACAGTGCTAAATGTTTTACATTTCTCTTGCAAATGCTGCCTTAACATACAGTGAACTCATATAATTTTTTATGATAAGTTATGATTTGCACTAATAATCATGTCGGGGTATATTTTGACGTTTCAAAAGGTTATCGATATATCTTTTTACCACAGTAAGGGAATACTGGGTACATTAATAGCTTGCCTCGTGCTGTTCTACTTTTATTATTTAAATTTTAATAAGTGAAAGTATAAGCTAAAATGACATAATTTCTGTAAAAACGTAAACCAATCTAATATTAGAAATAATTGATTATGTAATAACACTGGAAGCTTACGTTTTACTATCCTTGCAAAAAAAGAATTGCAACTAGGTTCTATTGTTGCCCTATAACAGATTTTTTGTTGGGAGGGGGCTTCTTAAATTTAAGTAAAAAGTATAATCACTCTTGATTTTTGTTGTTGTTGTTGTTGTTGTTGCTGCACCAATATTCAACCAAGAGTTCAGCCAACTGCTTCACCAATTCTTCGACCGACTATTCCGCCCACTGCTGCACCAAATACTGTACCATATATTCCATCAAATTTTACACCAAGAAGTGCACCAATTACTACACCAACTGCTGCACCAACTACTGCCAAAAATGCTCTTCCATATACCTTGAGGAATAATTTCCAGAGAAATCCCAAAATGGCACCGACTGCTTTTCTAAGTATTACGACGAATGAATTCCACAGATCTCCCAAATTCCCACCAACTACCCTTCCGCCAACTGCTTCACCGATTCTTCGACCGACTATTCCGCCCACTGCTGCACCAAATACTGTACCATATATTCCATCGAATGTTACACCAAGTAATGCACCAATTACTACACCTACTGCTGCACCAATTACTGCACAAACTGCTCTTCCATATACTTTGAGGAATAACTTCCACAGAAATCCAGAAGTGGCACCAACTGCTTTTCTAAGTATTACGACGAATGAATTCCACAGAAATACAAGAATGGTAATGATGGCAGTGATGGCAGTAGCTATGGCTCTTGCATCGTCGTTCGTCATGGCATCCATCCTTATAATTAGAGGAGAAAATTAATGTTACCAAAACTGACTTTCGTTTATTAACTGACAAAGCAATGTCTAACCTTAATACTAATTGATGCTTTAATTACAAATGGCAGTTCAGTTACAAAATTTCGGATTTCTTGATAGTTGGCCCAGATAACCTTTATAGTAGGTTATTTTCGAAAATGATATTGATAGGTCTCACTGCGCTTTAGATTTTTAGAAATCCAACAAATTTTCAAAATCGCCATATTGGCATCCAGTGGCCACCAAAATTTCCTAAAAAGTATGCGTCTTGAAAAAACCAAAAGATCGGCCACCGGAGAAGAAAATCACAGGCATTATGTACAAAGTGGAATTTAAAGAATGTAACTTTGCGTACGTGGGTCACTGACGGGAATCGAACCCGCAATCTTCTGATTCATGATTAGATGCTCTACCCACTGAGCTGCAGAGACTCACATGGTGAGTAGAGTTACTGGTTACGTTCTTGTAAATTTCCGCTGGACACACGTCTCGCATCTGCTTGCTCGATATGTCCGATAAGTCATGTATAGAGCATCTGACGGAAGTTTGCGAGTTCGTTTCCCGTCAGTTACTAAGAATTTTTTTCTGAATACTCAACTTGAGGAACGCTTTCCGTAGAAACCTTGTTTGTTTCTTTGTGACATATTTTGAGAGTATTGCGATGCGATGTTGTTTTGGTGACCGGAAGGTCCTTGTTCACAATTAATAATGGCGCAGACCTCGAAACCATGCTTCACATCTTGAACTCTCACCAGAATACGCGTTAAAATCCAAACGTCAGCCTTTAGTGTAAACAATTTTTTTCGCCTAGATTAACGTACCAAAGGGCATTGATTTTGCCATTTGCTGAAGCTTTGTCAGTGGTGAAACTGAACAGACAAAAAAAGTCTTATACTACCAGCTTCTTGAAAATTGTGTTCTTTTTTTAGAAGGCATATAGTTAACATTATTTTGTTTTGATATTTTCTCGATCTATTTCGCTGTCTTGCTCGAGCGGCAAAGAAAACACATCATCTAAGGCGGCCGCTGGATGCCAATACTTTATTGAATTTCTAAAAGTCTAAAGCACTGCGAGAACAATCAATAGCATTTTCGAATTTAATAACTTACTATAAAAGTTATCTGGACAAAATATCAGAAATCCGAAATTTTGCAACTGACCTGCCATTTTTGATTTTTACAGTCATTGGTTTAGTCTTAGTCGTTTGTTTTGCTGCCTCATTAAAAAATGAAATAAAAAGGATATTGACATTAAGTTTATTTTTTAGATAAACAACACGAGTTTTTTTTGTTGCTACCGCGTCGATAGACGCCGACGGTAGCCACTATGGCGTAACACCACAGCAGGAAGCCTAGGCAGGAAGCCCACTGAACGTCGAAACGTTCGGAACAACCAACTGTCTAGCCGATAAACTTCCCAGGCCCCACTTAAATAAGTGCTGTGAGCATAAAAACCATTCTAAACTAGATTTACAAGGTTTTTTTAACTATAAATTTCTTGACATTCCATGTCTACTTGCAGTAGCCACAAGCGCTTAAAAAGCGCCTTTTATTTAACCTTTTATAAATGATAAATGACTTGAATTGTATTTTGAAAAATTTTTCTTTGAGTTTTTATCTGATACTTTTTGCTTACTTGTTTTTGACCTTAATTTGTAACTAAAGTTTTAGTGTCAACTGTTTTCCTCCACTTTTTAAACATAATTTTAAAGTTTTTCATCCAACTAGTATCTTGGGTATTTCTGGGTAACACGGTTACCAAAGAAAAATGAAAGTTACAGTCCGATTTTCAGAACGTCCGAGCCATTTTTTGAAAACTAAGACAAACTTCCATCGTTAAGATTTAACAATACTTGTTTTGTACAGTGTGTAAATCTTACTTCAAAATAATTTGTTCTTGACTGCATGTTTTTAAATATAATATTTTCTTCTCAAACATCTCTTCGCTGTTCGCATGAGTTATTGTCACTGGACAATTAAAAGTTGTGGACATGCACCACAATTTAGCGAAGCTTACTATTTTCGTAAATTGTTTAGAAAAAGATTGAAAAGAATATTTCTTCCGTTTTAGACCTAGTTTTAAAAGTGCGTAAAATTCAGCCTATTTACCGTCTATTTACAGATGCAATTCGATCCCGCAAACTACAGTTGTAATTTTGTTTTAGTGAGATCGATTTTTTGGGAGGTAGCGTGGTTAATCGAACTGTGCTTAGTTTCTGCGACGACGGCGGTAAGATGACAAGAATCTCAACCACAGTTAAACCTACCCAAATAGCATGATTGATCAGTGGTTTGATTTGAACTGTGTTATCATTGTCGCCATGTTTGTCAATAGTCACCGACTGCCACAAAACAAATGGTTTTTGCTCGACGATCTTGTATTTCACTTAACTCGTGCTTGTACAGCTCAGCTCACTGGGAACAAGATTTTACCGCTAAGCTAGCTTTTACAGCAAATCCTCCAAACTTTGAATACGGATAACTTGGGAAAAATTTTCAGCACAATTAATCGCCCTAAAGACTTCAAAGGCAAGCTTGTTAAATGTTTTATTCTTAAAGAAAAGAGTGTGATATATCGGATATTTGAATTTGTATCAAGTACCACAATCAGTCATTGAGTGATTTGAGAAAAAGGTAGTATAGCAAACGTACAGGGAACATGCTCAATCGAAAAATATACAAGGCTACTTCTTAACTACAAAACATAAGCGAGGAGAATGTTAGCATGATTTGCAAACGGGGCCCGGAAACGGGGTTCCATGTTGTAACTCCGCGCGCCAATAATTTTACATCGTGCTAATTGAGACCTGTCAAATGTCATGTCTTCTCGTTTTTTGCATCTTTACATACAACCTAGATTGACAGTTACTGAACATTTACCTATGTAAACATTTGAAAAGGAAGGCCTGACCAATTTCAGTTTTCGAAGAACATATTTGGCCGATCGTAGTTCTCGCGAAATGAAAATGAAATCATGAAAACTTCCATTTATAGAGAAAACCGTTTTTAAGCCTGTATCATGCTTTTAAACAGCTAGAATACCAGCTACATCTCTTTATTTTCAAACGTCACAGGACTTGTGTTTTCCCTACATTAAATTTTTGTCGTCTGCCGAGTCTGGCCGGTCCCCCACACTGCAAATAAGGATCATCAAATTTGGGGATGGCAGGCGATATTTGACGTTACCGCTTATACCGCATATAGTTTAGATTCCTTTCAACTCCACGACTTACCTTTCACTGGAGTTATCACTTCCCCTGAAGTAATAAAAATACCAACTGTTACATTGATTGTTGATTGCTGTTACATGGTATTAATAGATTTTATTACGTTTATCGTTTCCGAAAGGTCTAAATAGTATTAAACTGACAGCAAATATGAAAAAAATTACAACAGTTTCTTTACGCGAGATACTTTGCACAATATGTATTTGATTTTACATAAAAGCAAATTATGTAATCTTTCTTCAGATTGAGTTAATATTTTCTTAGTTTTTATAAACTCAGTAGCTTATGCTGCATTATCCCATGGCAAATATTTCTATAAAGACTATTTCTATGTAAACAAACCGTAAAACGTTTTACGAATGTGTTCAGTTGCAGCTGGTCTATTTTACACAAGGTTTTTCGTTTGGTTGGCCTTACAGATACAGAGGTTTAATATGGCTCCTCAAAAAGGCTTTTCATATACAATAAGTAGATAATATGAATATAAAACTGAGTACATAGTTAAAATATATATAAGATATTACAATATATACAATTATTCAGAGATTAAAAAGGAAAAAACACCCAAGATCTCAATGTTCGCATTGCGTTTAAACAAACGTGTTTCTGCAATAGACTGTAAATTTTGTGAAAGCGCATTATACAATTTCGCTCCCCGGAAAGCAAATGATCTCTGACCAGTGGCGAGCCTACATTTAGGTAAATTTAAGAGAGTACTGTTTCTATATTTACGCGGCCTGATATAGAGAATCTATTTTGAAAAAGAGCGCTTAAGTAAGGAGGAGCTAGATTATTACGACATTTGTGAACCATAGTAACAGTGTTCAATAAAAATTTATTATGCACAGACAGCCAGCCAAGAGATTCTCGAGCATCATAAATATGATCGTAATTTTTAAGTTCTAGTATTATCTTTTTTAAGTTCTAATATTATCTTTCAAAAATCTACTCTTTTTTAGAAACACTTGGAAGTATGTTTGCAGCTCCAAATCCTCATGCAACTACCCATTTATCGTTTGTTGAGAAAAGTGTTAAAAGAGTTTTTCTCAGAATTTTTTTCCTTCATACATTTAGAAACTAAAATAAACGAAACCAGTGCTCATTAAATTTTTGCACGGAGTGGTAGGTACAATAACTTAACAATTACTGTAAGCAGTTTTTTAAAAGCAAATATTACAATTATTTGGCTGTAGTTCTGGTCACGCAATCGTTTTTTTTTGTGCAGCTTGTATTTTCCTTTTCCTCTGAACAATGGATGAATGAATATTGAAATTTCAAGCGTTCGTTGGGCGAAAATCTGCGGTATTAAATGACATTAAACAGCTGTCATGGACTGACTTCTTATTTCAAAAATGTAACTTGCTCCGTTAACCCTATCTGGCTCGGACTTTTATGGCAATCCATTTACCTTCTCTAATACAAAATTACAACTAGTTATCAGTAAAATACTTGTGTTATTGTTTACCGAATGAATTCCATATGGGAAAAGCAAAAACCAAAATAATCGACAGTGTTTTCAAATTAAAATTTACTAAACAAAAGTGAAATCCCATTTCGCTACGGGATGTGATAAACATTTAGAAATAAGAACAAATCGTTGACTAAAACAGCATAAGCATCACCCAGCTAGGGGACTAATACAAATCCGCCATTATTAGCAATAGTCACCTACCAAAACAATGGCGACCGTTTCGCGTTTTGAGGAACTTTCAAAGGAGACTCAATATAATTACTGGATAATTCTATCCCAGAAAAGACCAAAAGGTCAACAAATTACGAGATGAAGATCTTTAATGGTAAATTTTGCTTTTTTGTTATTAGAAAAAACTACGAAATTTATATATAAATTGAAAACAAATCAAGCTTTACCTTTTTCAAAAGTCTTTTCAAATATCTTATCACTTTTTTATTATAGAATGGTTGGCAAACAAACCAAAATTTAAAACAGTTATACAAGAGCTTGAGAAAGAAGAGTTAGATGAAAGTCTCACACTGTTTCTAAATGCTGCTATCAGGCGAGAAGATGGCACTGAGTTCAAAGTTTGGCGTAATCGAGCGTGACACTTTCGTTCAGTTTATTTCCAAATAAATATTTCTTCATTTGCTAACTTTATTGGCCGTTTTCACACTAGAGACCTGACGGATAATCCGTCTTAGCGTGAAAACGGGACGGTACTTATTTTAGACGAATTATCTGTCTATTTTTATCCGTCTGAAAATCCGTCCAGGTAGACGGATTTTGAAGACGGATCATCCGACGAGACGGATGATCCGTCTTGAATTCACATTAGGACGGATAAACTCGTCTGATTTTGCCCTGAAAAGCCTGGAACTAGAAAGAGCGCGTTGAGTTCTGGGAACGAAAACATGGCGCCGAAAGTCAAAAACCGTGCACTCTATCCGTCTAATGTGAATTCGAGACGGGAAAACTCAACAATTATCCGTCTCGAATTCACACCAAGACGGAAAATGAACCAGACGGATGATCCGTCCACACGGATTATCCGTCTCTAGTGTGAAAATGGCCAATCTTTGTTACGGCATTTTAGTTCTTTTGATCGAACTTCCAGACGCACCCTTTTGATCAATCGAACACGCTGCAGAAAAGACTACCGCAACAGCCAATTAGAATCCAGGAACATAATTATGTATATATAGTAGTACTTTTACAAAAGTTTTTGTAAGTTACAAAATGAGAATAACAAACAAACATTTTGCTCACAAAAAATGATTTCAAAATGGATATAATCACATGTTCACCATATGTGTGCCAGTGGTAACCTTGCAGCCACTATATTGAGCACTATGGCGACATGGGCAGTAGGCATTATCCCTTACATCTACCCTTAAATAAAGTGAGCCTAAGTTTTAGCAGCTGTGGACCGCTGTTTCGGCCTCATTTGGCCTCGTCAGCAGACTGCAGCACAGCTAACAATCATGCTCAGGTCCCTGAGGAGAACATGAAGTAAAGTGAAGCATTTGCTTGTGGGATGTGGCTTTGACAGATAAACTGACAAATTAAGCACGTGCATGCCGCAGTTGGAACTTGCAGCCACTATGTTGGGCACTACGGTCAAAATGGAAAAATGATATGGATGGATATATTTAATTGGTAATTTGAACCATACTTGTACTTCAAATCAAACTCGCGCTACAAGGCTTAGCCAGGCTTTGATCCAGGAACAAGGCAGAGACCTTACCACCGCGGCAACAGTTTCGCCGAAGAACAATACAGAATTTGCTCATTAGCAATAATTGTGGCACTTGTGAAGTTCAACGTTTGAACAGGGCCAAAGTGTTTATTATACCTAACTAATTTATTCATTATTGTAGTCAGATAATTAGCTACAACAAAAGCTCATTTCTGTTTTCCTAAGGAACCCTCGCAAAAACCTGTTCGTTTTATTATAATAGGTTATAAGCAACTCCGAAAAGTTTTGCAAGGTTTTGCATGTGGAGTTTCTACAAAAGTTGTATTTGTACAAAACTGCCAGATCTTTAATTACCCCGAGTACAAACTAACAATCATACTGCGTCTTGATGGACTGGTTTCTGTTTGTAAGAGGGCACTTTTACCTGGGTACCAGAAAGTGAGTGACCCCGTGTTGTCCCAAGATTACGGTCCAAATGATTTGTGTTCCCTGCGATGTTATCAAAGCATTTGACGGCGAGCCGTTTAAATGCAGCTCGGAAGTCGCGATTCATGCAGCTGTAGATGATGGGATTAAGGACACTGTTTAAGTAATGAAGCCACTTAGCAATCATGATAGCCTCAGGGTTGATGTGAGTGGACCTGTCCAGTGCGTAAAGAATGTTTAGAAGAAAAAATGGAAACCAACAAGCCAGAAAAGCACCCATTACCACACCTAATGTTTTGGCAGCTTTCAGTTCCTTTGGAAGACAAAATCGCTTATTCTTGCCATTGACCTGCAGTGAAAGTGATCAGGTGTGAGTTAACTTCACGTACTATTTAACTGAATTGTAGATTTAAGGGCGAATTTCGCGGATGAAATGTTTACAGACAATTCTTTTTAAATTGAAACACCTCCAACACACTAAACAAAGACACCTTTGTCTCCGTCCACCAATCAAGGACTAGTAGATTTGTTAACAACAACAAATTTTCCTATTGCATCGCACTAAACAACTAGTCAGGTTGTTAAAAAATGATAAGGTCGGTTTGCAATTTAGTTTAGTTTTCTAACTTTAAGGTATATAATTAGTGATATGACGTAAACATTGAACATGTTTGTGAAATTATTGTTCATAAACGGCATCAGCTTGAAATGAAACTGAATGAAATGAAGTAAAGTTCAACTGATTTTGAAGTGAAATGAAGATAAAGTGCAGTTGAAATGAAGTGACATAAAGTGAAGTAAAGCTGAACTGAAGATGAAGTGAAATAAAAGTGATCATGTGAAGTGAAGTAAAATGAAATGAAGTGACGTGAAGTGAAGTGGAGTTAAGTGAAAATGAAGTAAAGTAAAGTAAAATAAAGTGATCGTGAAGTGTAATGATACAAAGTGATGTGACGTAAAGTGAAATGAAGTGAAGTTGAAATGCAGTTGAAGCGCAGTTGAAGTAAAGTGAAGTGATAGTGAAGCGTAGTTGAAGTGAAGTTAAAGTAAAGATGAAGTGAAGTTGAACGCAGTTGAAGTGAAGTTGAAGTGAAAGTGAATTGAAACGAAGGGAAAGAAAGGGAAGCAAAGCAAAGGAAACTGAACTAAACTGAAATTGATGTGAAATAAACTAAAGTGAAAGGAGTATTACCTTGACCGTCATCTTTTTGGCCTGAGTACGCGAGACTTTAAATATCATGATATAGGACGTGCTCATGATTAGAACTGGCAGAACGAAGCAAAGCACGAAGGCGCTCAGCTGATAACCAGGTGGCGGCCAACCCCACAGCACGTACTTTACAACGGCCATCATTGTGGCGAATAACCAAATTAGAGCAATAATAATGACGGATTTCTTGCTGGTTATGATATCATGGTATCTCAGAGGAGATGAAATGCAGATATATCTAAACAATAAAATATCAACAGAAATATACTCAGAATTATATTAAATTGCCAACTTTCGATAAAGCGAATTTAGTGATAATATACACACGACACATTTTGAACAACTAGTTTATTTTTGAAAGAGATATGCTATCTGATGTGTCTTTGGAGCAAATAGAAACAAAACGCTGGTAAATTGGATGCCTCGTGGGTTTGATAATTATTGTTTTCATTTTTCCTCGCCTGCGTAGTGGCTCTTAGGGGGACTGGGGCTTGGGCTCTTGGGAGACTGGGGCTTGGGCTCTTGGGGGACTGGGGCTTGGGCT
>JAOCNB020093165.1:0-11777 GCA_026546465.2 Palythoa caribaeorum | reverse complement strand
AGCAAAAAGAAAAAAAGCAAAAAAAATGGTTGGCTTCGGTGGGTTTCGAACTGGTGGCCGCTTGCTCTGATTAAAATTCACACAACTCTAGCCTGGGCCGCCTGTGGTTTAACCTTAAGGGAAACTTCGTGATTTTATTAGGGGCCGTCCTAAATTAAAATCGATTTGGTATCGCTTAACGTTTATTGAACATTAAGAGGGGAAGGAGGGTCCAGGAAAAACGTGAAAAAATGTTGATAGACTATTCAATAAAAGATATTGACAGACTATTCAATTCAGTGTGATTTTTAAATAGAAACGTCACGTTTAATATATCTCCCCCGGGGATCCGGAGTAAGACCGTAACGTCAAAGAATCGATCGTCAGCTTTCTTTAAGTTTAGCTTAATTCAAATTGATATAACTACGTGTTTGAAGTATTTTATGAGCACCTTGGTGAAGACTTTAATTTTGGCTTAACAATTCAGGGATAAAAATAACCAACTGCTTTAAAACTACCCGCCTTCATAATAAATCTGAGCTATAACTGAAAATAATTGTTTTTTAAAAAACTAATAACTTGTATGTTTAGATATATCTTTATGCACATTTTAATAAACAATAATTGAATAAATGCGTCCCACGTCAACCAAAATTTTTCGCTCGAGGACCGTCGTAAATCAAACTAATTTTTTTTCCATATAAACGTTCAGTTCCGAGAATAGATCGGCTTCAGCTGTGTCACATGCTTTTTCGAAATATTTTGGAAGGAAGTCAAGAGAAATAACAGGACTGACTGTATTTGGCAGGCTAATATCTGATACCAGGAGATCTAAATTCTAAGGGCAAATGTCACTGGATGGAATTAGAATCGAAACAAGTTAACAACAGCTTTAAAAACAATAATGAACCCGTATACTTAAAGTCCTTTTTAGTTTCATTATGTTTTTTCGAAGTTTCCGGGATGTGAGCTTAACGTTTTAAAAGCAAGACTGATTAGAGACAGTTTTATGAAAGAAAGCTTAATCTTTTGTTTGGATAATAACACTTTTTATAAGAAAACCTTTTTAAAAACAATAAGGCTTAAATTACTTAAACGGACAATTTTAGAATAGAAACAATAACAAATGCTCTAAAAACGCTTTGTTTACAAATGGAAACTTTTTTACTAGCTATCTCATTGACTTTGTACTTGATGGTTTTAGAAATATTTCTAACTCATTTTATTCTTTAGTTTACGGAATTAATATCTGTATGACTATCTATAGATTTTGGTAAATGAATAAAAGGCGGTAAATTAAAAGTGTGATTTTCGTGTGATTGTCGTCAACTTTTGAAAAAATAATGCCGACAAGGCCATCATTCAAATAAAATACCCGGTTTGCACACAAAAAAAACCTAAAAGATAAGAGCATGTAGTCGGATCTTTTTTTATACTTAACATAAAACAGTCTTTGCCGCTTAAAAAATTCAAAAATGTGTATTACTTAAATCAATTACACGGGCGCTAGAGAAACGAATGTCAGCTACTGATCTAGTGTTCAAACCGTCTATAATTTTATAAACTCCTTTGCAGCGCTCACTTGCGAGTTCTCTTCAAAGTTCAATGCTCGATGATAAAAATCTTTCACCAATTAATATTCATCATTCTCTGTTTCAATTTGCGAGATATATTAAGTAAATTGAGAGTGAACAACTGGATTCTCTTTTCTTAATTTGGCGTTACTGAAAGAAAAAAAGAGTTTTCTTTTGAATGTTGTTTATTTGATATTTCTCATATAGACGCTTTTTTTATGAGAACCAGTAAAATTGTTCTTAATATTTTGGCGACTTCAGCTTCAATTTGTTCGTAATTTGTTCTTATTTCTGTGAGCAAGGTATTGGAAAATGAAACGCCTTGCGCCACATATGTATTGTACGGCTGAATTTAGAGGCGAACTACCTTCATTGTCTTTACTGTGAATATTTATGTTTTATGCTGTATCACTAAGTTTTAGTCAATTTTCTACCACAAAAACTTTCCTAGTTATCAAACCTCATCCTGAGCTTGTTCTTAAATTGTTCTTAAATTTTCGCAAATTAATTCGAGCCTCGTTGTTCTTATAAAATTGTTCTTATAAAAAAAGCGTGAAGACAAACACTGTTTGCACGTCATCCCAAGTCTTCAAAAATGCAAGCATTTGTTTTAAGAATTTTAAACAGCATCCTTTGAGAGGCAGAGAAAAGTTGATTTAAAAGGAACGTTTTTGATGTGAACTCAGTGCAACAGCTGCGCCATTCATCACCTCTCAGAGCAACGAATCAATAATCACATTTCTTTCATTGACATGTGACCAGTATGAAGATTGAGAGAGTTTAGGAAATACCACTACATGAGATACTCACAAGTTTCCTCTTGAAAGCTCAGTTGTGTACAATACCACTTAACGGAGAAGCCAAACACGATAATGAAAACCACACTAAACATTAATGTTCTCTCGTAACGATTAGCCAATAAGAAAACTTGTTTTTATCCTTCAGGTCGGTTATTGATTTCTGTCTGCTGAACCATGCAAAGCTTCGGTGACCTCTTCGTGTGCTCACTTTAAAATGAGACAAGACATAACTTCACTGGTCAGATTTTGGCATTTGACATAAAAATTGAATGAACATTATAATTACTTCACGTCTTTTGAAGCTATTTCAAAACGACAGGAGAATGAGAGTGTTTATAGTTGTATAAAAATGGATTGTGCCAATAACATCTGTCAAAAGACGTGTCGTAACTCACCGGAAATGTATAAAGCTAAAGTGTGACGTGCCTTGGGCTATTTCTGGCTTTAATTTCAACATTACCTACCTGGTGAATGTCACATTTCTCTAATGTTTCTAAAACATAACTTTGTTGTTGCTAATTTAATGTTGCTTTGTTGGTTGAAAAAAGTTTCAAACCTTAAATAAGAATCAAGGTATTTGATTTCTTTTACACACTAAACAAATGTACAGTTTGAAGGTGAAATTTCATCTGAAAAGTTTTTTATTACGAAGGATAAATTATCATTACAAACATCTTCTGAGTGAAACTAAATGCCGCTTCGTTTTGATCAAGCCAACTGAAATCAATAATGACAGTTGTGAAATCGACATGAGCTCTCCGCAGGTAGTTCTTTTTTCGTTTGTGTGCTAAAATACGGTAAACAGCCAAGCGTTGAAGATAGTAAAATTATCCGTAAGTGTTAAATGTTGCCTATATACTCAGAGTTCTGGTGCTTTAACTGCGATAAATTAGATTGGTATGCCAACATGTTTTGCTTGCTTTCAATAATAGGTGTCGAATATCAGGAGATCTGACATTATGCCGCCACGTGATTGGCTAGTGGTTGTGTATCATTCTGGGGGCGTTTGTGTTAGCCAATTAGCATGGTTGCTCTTTGTGTCGGGTTCAGAAACCAACATCATCAGCCAGACAAGACGAATTCACCGTTCGTGTTTCCGCCTTTGCTGTGCGATATTTCGATTTGCTGTGTCGAATTAAACGTTTTAAAGAATTTTCCCGACACTTTCAGTGATGGCTAATGGTTAGTTATTGAGGAATATGGACAGATCACCAGAAAAATTGCCCCGTTCTCAGGCAAAACTGCAACATTTAGATGCGAATTCGAACGTTCAGACGACATCACATGAAGAGTGCGCCACAAACCCGAGCCGTGGGCAGGTTCGACCATTTAACTCTGAAACATTGCACGACAAAAGCTTGACATCGGCAGGATGCAACCCAGCGGAGAAATTTTTATGCAGAAAGTCTGGATACGCAGTTGCAGGTTTGGCGCAGTGCTTTCAAGTCCCCACACCGAGCGCAGGTAGGTTGCTAGTCTTTGCGATTAACTCAATAATTCATCTCTTTGAGTTCGTGTAATTCAGTATGTGGTACAACAACTTGAATGTTTTCCCTCTAAGTAGTTCATAAGTAACTTTGCTTTTATGTCGTTGAAAGTTCTTGCGAGAAAACGTCTCTAGAATTTGAGAAATTGAAAAGTGCAAACGTTCAAGCCAGCCACGAACATGATATAACACATTTGAGGCTTGAACCAAGTCAACGTGGAAGAGAACTCAAACACGTTTTTCATATTTCTTGAATTTTAAGAATATAATAAATTTTGTTTTTTGCGTTTTTAGAGATACGAGTAAGCTCACGAGATGCGCGATTCGAAGCATCCTGACGGTGCGTGTTTTGTAGCCAATACACTTGATCATGTTACGAGCTCGTACGGGTGAGAAGCCTTTTGTGGTCAGACTTCGAGCGTTAATTTAGCTCTAGAAATAGCTTAAACACAAATTGAATGGTTCCCAGTTTGTGCCTATGGTCTGTTTTACCAGGGAAAATTACAAATTTAACATTTCTGTTATGAAGAAAGGAGATTCCTTTCATGCGAATGACGCACTGCATCTGAAAAAGACACAAAGCAAGATTCACTTCAATAGATTCTTTATGGACGCGTTTTAGACGACAGTTTTAATGGATAGAATTTTGACATATATTAATCTCGTTCCGCTTGTTAGACTTTGAAATAATAACTTGGGCAAAGGTAAGAATTTTTCTTGTCTTATGGTGCAGTGTTCCGTGTGTCAGAGTTTGACTTTTCCTGTTCGATGACTTTAAAAGGTGTTGTAACTGTGTGTTATTGCGCCCACGACTTCATGTTTACTTTCGAAGCGAAATTCCGTTTTGTTTCAAAGACTCTACGTAGTTCGTTTTCGCTGTTAATGAAGTTATTCTAATTTTCCTATAATGGCAAGCTATAGAACTACGGGAATCTTTGTGTTTGTAGTAAAATTAAGAACCAGAATTGAGTTTGATGTGGAAAACAGTAAGGGTGTTTCGAAGAGTCGAAACTGAAGTTTCGTGGTGCGGTGACTTCGCACATTTGAATGAACTAAAGCGGATCAACTATAAAGTAACTTAATGAAAAATGAAAAGGAAAGTCGTGTCAAAGTTATAGTGATAGCGGGAAAATTATTGTAATTCCTATATGAAGTCAGATACTTTTTTAAAAATGTTGAACCGAACCACGCTCGCATTTTCATTCACGCGCCCTGTATGCAAAATAGCATCAATTAGATTTGTTGTTGATTTAAATTTTTGCCACCCTGAAATTTTCATTTATCATCCACTTTAGTGACATCACACTCGCTCTACATATGGAAAGCATTTGCTTCTTGACCAATTTTATGATGTTACACTTATGTTCGACGAGTTTACTGCTAGAGCGCTCGACCTCTGGGCTTTCTCACAAATGTACTTTCTAAGTCTTGTTTTGCATAGAAACAGCTTGCATTAATATAATAACATGTTTCCGTTAAAGCATCTTCTCATTACAATTTTTATTACCTTAATCTTCACGGGCTGCTTGCTTAGTAATCTTTCTCTGATAAGTAAGAAATTACGCTGAACTGCGATGTTTAGAAATTTTTCTTCTTTGATTCCAAAGTCCATTTTTATCTTGTGATTTCACGGACTCAGTGACCACCGGCTTTCAATCAGTGGTCTATAAAAATTACGGATGAAGGGGTGTCTGAGAGACTTAAATTTTTCGAAAAAAGAACAGGCACGATCCGGTTTTGAAAAATTTCTGGTTAATGTTTTGTAGAAGTTGATTTCCAGCTGACAAATGATACTGGATTATCACGAATAAGTTTGTATACAGAACAAAAAAAATTAATAGGACTGCTTTGTACTGATATTGTAATATGCTGGACGATTTCCAATGTCGAGTTATTGGCCCTCGTAAATTCGTAATGGTTTATTTATGAATATGCAGTTTCAGCTCAAAATGGATATAACATGACTGATAACAGGTTAAACCCTTGCCAGCTTTTAGGCCTTAAAACGATATTTCGTAAACTGAAAAGGAAATCTGCCGCAATGTCTCGTTCATCTCGCGTGCCTTTGTGTTTTGGCCTGTCGTTATTAAATGTTAGTTGTAAACAGTATGTCATAGGTTTGTATATTGCGCACTTTTATTAATGTAGACATTCGCTTTTTTAAAAAAAATCACTTTGTTTTGCATGTCGTAAAATAGTGGCAGTTTTAACAATTTTGTAACAAAATATGTAGCGGAATATATGCATACAAAAGAGTTCTTTCTATTTTAATAAGTATTTGACTAGGACTAGTAATTCGAGCCACTTTCATCTGTCATGGAAATTATAGAACATTTGTTGGTGGTGATATTTTAAAAAAGTATTTTATACTTGAAACGGTTGTCTTGTTCTTGATTGACAATTATTCGCCTGGATCGGAGAATACTCATAAGAAAGTGAAATAGTAATATTAAGAAACATTGAATAACTCTTTGTGTTTCGTTATATTGGAAATGCGACACGCAGGCTTGGCTTCACTCTTTGTTTTAAAATACGAACTCTATTACTATGCAAATGAAGAGATTGAACGATGCTCTTGTTGATTCCAACGTGTTTTTATCAAGGCAAAAATGTTTCCCTATAACTTAGGACTTTAGTTGCAGATTTCATAAAGTTACTTATCAGATAAACCTGTTTTTAAAGAAACTTGCCTCGTGTGTTTGTTTATATATTTTACGCAAACTTGGCATTTTTCGTTCAAGATGGACCGATATTCATTCACAACCGTGTTAGTGCTACTACGACTGGCATTTCTGTTATATTTGTACTGCAGTTTGATTTGATAGTTTCAGTTTAAAAATTATCCAACGTCCTTGTTTTATCGTTATATTTTATAGAACTCATGCGAAAAAGCGCAACCCCTCAGCATCGAAAAAGAAAAATCACGCAAACAAAATGAATCGATTTCTTTTTGTTTTTAGTTTGCGACTAACCGACGCGCCCAGAATATTTAATTTAAAAGGGGTTTTCCCGAACATATTATTAATAGAAAGAATGAAGTTTACAAATGTTCTGTTTTCCGGGATTCTTAAGAAGCGAAGCTAAATGTGTATTTTCCTGTGATATGTTACCATCAATTCGCTGTTTTATTCTTAATGTTAAAAGTTCCCTGATGTAGTGATTTTAAAACTAAGGACCTTAATTATTACAGAGAGAGCTTCTTTTTGTAATATCGTCTCTTTTATGGACTTCCTTGTTTGACAATATTTAAAAATCTATTCTTTGGTACTCAAAAGACACCCCACACTCTTACATTACCATGGCAAATGTCTGTTTCCTCAAGGCAAAGAGTTTTCGAACGATGACGTTAAAATTGCTTTATTCGCTGGTAACTAATACTTATATTTTTGCGTTTATTTATTTAGTAGAAGCAGAAATGTTTGAGCAAAATTCAATTTAACAATAAATTCTATATTTCACGACAAAACGCCACCATTACTGGGATTAATCAATCAATGTTATCAACATATCGTTTACGTAAGTATCTTAAATAAATCAGTATTCTTCTCATGACAAAGCCGGGCGCTACGATCCTTTAACATAAGAAATCTTTATGAGAACGATGAAGATCATGTTAGCTTAAACTAAAATTAAGAAAAATGTCAGATTCCAAGGTAAGATTTTTCTTTAGCTGGTGTGTCAGCAACTTAGCTTACTCAGTTCTTCAAAAGTCACAGCACACAGCTGCTGACAAAATTTTAACATACTTGAAAAAAAGGTCGTTCGTTCAAATTATGAAGAGTTAATTTCACCCAAATTTTTATTTATTTAGGCCAAATGCGCTTTAATCCCATGACGAAGTGTTTTCGAAAAAAACGTCCTTTAGTCTCTTTTGTAACGTTTGTTCAAAATATTACAGCAATAGCTTTTGTTACTGTTAATTTTTTTGTTTTTATTCAAGATCTTCTGAAAGGTATTCGGGACCAGTCTTTGCAGCGTTTTTTCCTAAAAGCGTTACTAAAATACAAATTATGTTGTCTAATTTTAATATTTTTAAAAAGTAAGTTGAAGTAACTGCGGTGATAGAACTATCACCCTTTGAAAAAATATGTTGTGAAGTTAATATTTTTTATTACGATATTGTAAGTTTGAATTTATCATGTAAAAAACTGGTTCGTATAACGGAACTGCTATAACACAGTTTGAGGAACACACCATACAGTGATGGAACAACATCGTTTTTTATAACAAAATGAGGCTTACAAACGCCCGATGTGAATGGTACAGTGATAAGATCTCTGCCTTCCAATCACATTTATAATGACCTTTAGGAAGATAATTGTGAAAAATTTAAAAACATTTTTATAACGAATTAAATACCAAAAACTGTATACCGGAGTCACCATATCCTAAACACTATCCAAGGACAAGGGTCACTTTGCTTGAAAATCCACTTGTATTTATTTATTTAGTTTTATTTCCTTCCGTGACAGAATATATAGTTTAAGAACCCCCAAGATTCGATTATGTAATCAATAATTTCTCAATGTTTGCGATGCTGAAGTACATTGCGCAAAAGTGCACGATCTTTATGTTAAATAACACAATCTCCAGATGAAATTAAAATATTTTTCTTACACTATCTGAGGCTCGCTTTGCTTGAAAATCTATATTCTTGTATTCATTTTTTTTGTTTATTTCCTTCCGTGACAGAAAATATAGTTTAAGAACCTCCAGGACTCAAATATGTAATCAGTAATTTCATGTTTGTGTTTCTTGACGCGTTCAAAGAAGTAAATTTCGCAAAAGTGCACGATTTTTGTGCTACATAACACAATCTCCAGATAAAATCAAATTATTTTTCTAACACTATGCAATGGTCGCTTTGCTTGAAAATCCACTTTTATTTATTTTTTTATTTCCCCTCCGTGACAGAAAATATAGTTTGAGAACGTCCGGGACTCAAATTTACATTCAATAATTTCATGTTGGCGTTTGTTGACGCAATCTAGCAAGTAAATTGCGCAAAAAGGCATGATTTTTGTGCTAAATAACACAATCTCCATATGAAACTAAAGTAATTTTTTTAATGATAATAGAACTTGAGTCGTTTCCCAGTATGATTAGCAACCTGTTTGTTTGATAAGTTGAGCTTTTAATGTGTGTTTTGTTGGGGAAAACCATTTTGGATTCACTCTGATTGTGTATTTGCGATGGTTCGGCTTCTAGTTCTATTCTTCTGGTACTTGCTTAAATCTTGAAATATGTATCGGTTTGTTTACGAGTTCTCTTTAGACGCTTTAATAGCTGGTTAGAATTTCTAGTATACCAAACGTTAGTTGATAAGATTGGGATTACAAATCGATAGAAAAATAATGTTTAAGATAGGTAAAGTCGACAAAAACATTCCAAATCCGATTCATGTTAAACGTAGGTATTGATAAGAACATTTTGAAAACTATAATAGTGTAATGAAATAAAATATATTCAAAATATAAAAATCAAAGAACTTCAATTACAACATCTTATATGATGATGTTTTATTTCTTAGTTTGCACAACAGTTACATTAACTTCGGAATTTAAAATATATTTAAAAAAGTATAGAAATATTTAATTACATGATATACATGTATAAAATATTAAGTCACATATACAGTAAACAGTTGAAAATAATATAACTTGTTTATTATTTTAAAATCTAAGTATTGAAATCTCAGAATGACATAAGGAATACGGTGTTACATTTTAAGCGAAATAAAAACAATTCCGGTTTCTTATCAGGTCCCGCATTTAACATCACTGCCGCGATAATTTTTTTAATTTTTTAAAATACAATTTTTTTAATTAATCAAACTTACTATTAAGAACAGTGGGGCTCAAATCGCCTATAAAATAAGAACAAATTAAGAAAAATCTGAGGCTGATATAAATAATGTTAAGAAAAGAAAATATCTTTAATAGCAAGGGTGAAATGCTGCAAGCAATTGTATTCACTTGTTTTGATGCAAATAATCTCCAGCTGTAACATACACTGTGCTGTACAATATGTTGTCGTATCTCCTTCAAAACTTGTACCCCGGCGGTCACAACATGTATTAATTATTACACTGTCATAATGTACACGTTTTATACGCTTTTTTTAATAAGAACCAGTAAATTTTGCCGAGGCTCATTGTTCTTAATTCAGTTTGGCAATTTCAGCCTCAATTTGTTCTTTAAAATATGTTATTTCTGCGAGCGGCTTTTAATGAAGAAAAACAAAATAAAACAAACTATTGGAAAATGAAACGCCTTACACCACACATGTATTGTATGGCTGAATTTAGAGGTGAACTACCTTCACTGTTTGTTGAGCAGTCTTAACAATGAATCTTTTTATGTTTTATGCTGTAACGCTAAGTTTTAGTCAATTTTCTACCACAAAAACTTTCCTAGTTATCAAGCGTCAGCCTGAACTTGTTTTTAAATTGTTCTTAAATTTTGGCAAATTTGCCGCCTCGATGTTCTTATAAAATTACGTGTAATTCAAGCAAAAACTTGTTAAGATTATCATCACTGACTCGTATTTGAGTTGTAACGGACGGAAAACAATTCAAGTTGGACTGCCCTGTGAACTATTTTGTTGTCGAAGTTTATTCGGCTTTATTGACCAAGCGGTCATGAGGAAGTCAGATCAAACGTGCGACACACTGGAACTGAGTTGGCGCCCTTCAAATCTTATATGTGGAAACGCTGCAGTCGAAATTGCTACACTCGTTTTAAGGTGAAAATGTTTTGCAAGCAGTAAACGCAACTAAACGTTTCGAGTATTAAACTTGACAGAAGTAGAAACAATTTTCATAATTTGCTGTCGTTTGTCATTTATCGCTCCGAAAAAAATCTACCTAAAACCACTTAAAAGATAACTAGGTTTATTATCAGCGCACGTACCTATTTGACTTTTTTAATTATTTGATTTTTTTTTTTTGAGAAAACGCGAAATATGGTAAGAACATTTTCAGTAATTGTGGAACAACATTTTTCTTCCGTCGCATCTCGATTTCTTTGGGTTTTTTTAGCAAGTTTTCAAAAGTAGTTGTTTTTATTCTTTGTTTGTTCAAATTTGCTTCAGCTAAAACTGACTAAGTATAGTCCATGAGTACCTGACCAAAACATATAGGTATTAAATCTAATTAAGTGTCCCCTCACTGCATTTTTGAAAGTTTTTGATAATATACCGGGATACATATATTTTTAAGTGGCCTAAACGGTCCGACTTAAGGAGAGCATGTTGGACTTTGGCTGGTAAGAATCAATAAAAATATTTAGAAAAAAGATAATCGTCGGTAGTTGGTTTGGAAAATATGCAGCATGTTTATTCAACTTAGTATACAGCTACTTGAAATACTCTAGTCTATATATTTAATACTTGTTGCGGTTATCAAAAATACGTGATAGTTTCACAAAACTTTTTTTTATTTTTGCAGTTCAGTACTTCTAATGCCGTCTGATTTAGTGATTTTGATACTGTAAGTATTTAGTCCTTGACCTGCTTTTGAACGAATCAAAAAGAGCAATTTATTTTACTTGAAACTGTGAAAGCATCGTTTCGTTTAGCAAGCCTAGATTCAGTTCTATAGGAAAACCACAAATAATTTACATTTCCACATAAAAAGCTAACATTTAAAGTATGTCATATTCACTCCAGGATGATACATTCAAGGTATTGGCTGTTGTTATTTTTAACTATTTAAATTCCGGAGACAAAAGGAGGGATTTCCATTGAGAAGGGGAAGTTTCACTACCGCATTTAAGTGTCTGAGAACTTATCTGTCTCGAAAAAAACCCAAAATTTGGAAATTCCGTGCAGTTTTGAAAGTAAACATTATGGCTACCTTGGGGAAAGATCACAAATCTGCTAATGAAATTATCACTAGAATACGTTCAGAAACATATGCCCGTATTGATGCTGATAAGT
>JAOCNB020093067.1:0-11778 GCA_026546465.2 Palythoa caribaeorum | reverse complement strand
TCTTGAACCATTCCGATTATGAATTTTCATCATTTTTGACAAAAATTAATCAATGAAAAATTTCAAAACTGTTCTTTCATCTTTGGCAGTTACAAACTTCATAAAATATTTTGTGCTCGTTGGCACTTAGCGAAAGCTACAACTAGTGTTATCTTCACGGTAAAGATGAAGTGGTCCAATAAAATAGCCGGTTATAGCATTTCAGCCAATCATGTAACTCGAATTGGTTTGTATACGCGCCGCGCATGGGAACCACCAGCTTTTGGTTTTCGGGTAACACTGACGTTGTTTTATTTTTTATCCACTCGAAAATGAAATTCTTTTTGCGCGCTTTCGTTTAATATCATTGGACAATTGATATTGCAAAAGCATCGGGCATATCGAGATTGCTCAAAAATACACAGGCCGCCCAGGCTAGACTCTTGTGGTTGTTAATCGAAGCTTAAGCGAGCGGCAAGCTGTTGGAATCCCACAGAAACCAACCAAAAAAAATTTTTTTGCTTTTTTGTTTATTTAACTATTTTATTCTCCTTTTTAGTTAGAAATTATCTTCTGAATAAATTGTGAGTTTTGAGGCCGTTTTTATATTTTTCTACCCCCACGTGATATAAGTTTTTATTTTCATTTTTATTACGTGGGGGTGGAAAAATATAAAAACGGCCTTAAAAATCACAGTTTATTCAGAAAATAATTTCTAACTACAAAGGAAAAAATAAAGGGAGAATAAAAAAGGGTAAAAAACCAAAAAAAAACAAAAAAAGAAATGTTGTGGTTGGTTTCTGTGGGATCCGAACAGCTTGCCGCTCGCTTCGATTAACAACCACCACGGTCCACCAGAGTCTAGCCGGGCGGTCTGTGGTTCTCTTTATGAATTCAGTTGCGGGTGTCCATTTACTTCCAAGTCAGCGAGTCCTGCGTGATTTGAAGGTAAATTGATACCTGTCCTAATTCATAAAGAGAAAGTGTGAGCCTCCAAGACAGTCGGTAGTGAACAGACCGAGAAAGACAGCGAAAAACCTTTACCATGCACCGTGCCGAGAATTTGGGCAAAGCCAACATTAAGACAGCCCTCAAACCCGCCAAAACATTAGGACATATTTTCAAAAAAACAAAGGATCGGCCGAAAGAGTGGCAAACAAAAGGCACTGTTTATAAAGTATAATGAAAATCTTGCCCGCGTTTACATATATCGGTTAGTTAAAGAGATCTTGGAACTCCCGGGTCAGCGAGCATAAACCTGGCACGCGCCGAGAAAATTTTTCAGCAATTAAACAGCACGCGGAAACAAGGTTAACAACTCATGACATCCACCCAAACTATGTAGAAATCAAAGAAAAGGGCGTAAACAATTTGAGGCAACGCCAACTCTTAGAATCCTGACAATCGGACAAAAATCAGTTAACGAGAGGAAAGAATTCCCTCGGGTGTAAAAAGCTTTATGTTTTACAAGAACGTTTATGCACTCCGGCATACTTTGACGAAGGTTACAGTCAGCAATCGAAAATTTAGTAGATTTTAAAGTTTTAACACGTCTTAGTAACATGTTTTTAGTAACTTTTAAAACTTTCAGTTATCTCAGATCAGCTTTAACCCCCCTTTTATCAAAAATGTCACTAACTGATCGCCAAACGGGAATATTATTATAAAAATTATATTATATAAGTAACACGTCTTTATGGTCGTTTAAAAATGAGATTCAGTTTGAATCAGAATACTACCGGTATACTTACGTGAATATCTGAACGTATAGCGCTTAGAAGACAAGCTAACTGAGCATAAAATCGCCAAGAGTTGTGAAGCACTGTGAAACAGACAAGGTAGAGTCATGGTATTTACGTTAGCTAAGTCACGTGGGTTGTAGAAAAAACTTTTGGCCAATCATATCGGTGAGCTGGTGTAAACCCAAGGACACTTTTTTGGAAGGGTGGAGATTCGAAAGAGCTTTAAAGTAACCGTCATGATTCTAAAAATAAATTTGAAAATGACATTTTGAAACTTTCTCTCAATTATGCAGCAGTAAGGTGCTCCTTGTAAATATGGGTAACTCGATCATACTAGCTTTTGCCAGTTTTTGGGACAAAAGGAACAATTCTGGAGACTTCATGACACCCCAAACAAAATTTCCGTGATATAACTTCGCCAATTAAAAATGCATTTCATGTTTGCAATTGGTCATATAGTAAACTTTTAGTTTCACGTGCTTGTGATATGACACGCAGTGCATAATAAAGTGAAACATCACGTTCTTCTTATATAAAACAAACTAATTTTTTTATTACTATTTTTTCAACCCACACGAAATGATTTCGAAATGAAACAAATTAAGTGTATAACTTTCAATTTCGAGTCTATTATTTCTATCTGTGTCTTCATTATGACACCAAACAAGAGCTTTCCTTTCCAACTTTCAGCCTCTTCAGTAGCTTTTTACAAATGCTACTGCAAAGTGCAGCACTTAGTCTTAGAAATGCTTTTAATCTGAAACGTATTTTAAAAATTTCGGCACGCCCATCATTTCTAAGACGTGGAATAAACCAATTTCGAATTCTCAGTTACCGTTAACTACAATGACAATAGATCAATTTGTACAGCCTTAGTCTCGCTTTGGTTTTAAACATTCAAAAAAAAAAATACTAGTGAGAGAGGGTGGGAAGTCACACCTCCAACAATAAACACAGTTGTAAATAGTGTAAAACTACACTGGCATTTAGGAATATTTAACTTCGTGTTGAGGCTAATAAGCTGTACAAACGAATCCTTTGTCATAGGAAGTCAGCAGTAATTTAAAATTCGAAACTGGTCTATTTCACACATTTTGCCGACTATGAAAAATCTACTCTTTAACTTGGCACTCAGTGTATTATGGAGACACCCCAAAAATTCAACGTTTAACATAATCTGGGCCCAAACATACATTGAAAATCTTATTTAATTTGAATTTCAAAATTACAAATTCTTTTATAATTAGTTTTTACGTAGTAAATACCGTTATTTCCGACGAAAAGAAACATGATATGAAAGATTTTTTCGTCCTGTTTCTTGAACATGTGATCTTGTTCTTGCATAAAAATTTCAGTTTCTGAGCAAAGGATAAATTTCAAAATCTTGAGCATTAAACTATACACGCTTCTGTATAAGAACACCGCCACAACGAGGCTTGATAACCAAGAAAGTTTTTGTGGTAGAAAATTGACTAAAATTTATCGATACAACATAAAACATAAAAAGATTCACTTTAAAGACTGCTCAATTAACAAACAATGAAGGTAGTTCGCCTCTAAATTCATCCGTACATTACATGTGTGGCGCAAGGTGTTTCATTTTCCAATACATTGTTTCATTTTGTTTTCTTCACTACAAGCTGCTCACAGAAATAAGAACAAATTAAGAACAAAAATTGAGGCTGAAATCGCCAAAAAATTAAGAACAACGAGCCTCGGTAAAATTTACTGGTTCTTATAAAAAAAAGCGTGTACATGGAACTCCTAATAACCTGCTACAAAGTATGACTACATCGGAAAGAATTTAATTTTATTTATTTTTGTTTATGAAAATTTTGTAGAAAGCAGTACAGGGAGAAACAACAATAGGACACGGGGTCCCTTTCAAAGGTTGAAATTCCTAAATGGTTTGAAAATATTAATTTTATTACTTTCCAGCATTTTCTGTTGGTGAAATCGTTCACCAGTGGAGTGATTACATCTAGTTACAATGAAAACAATTTTAGAGTAAAATTATTCTTACATATATCAATATATGTTGTTCAGTAGTATGAAAAAAAGAATAAACAGTTGTCAGAAAAAAATTGGTATATGCCCTGAGCGGGAATCGAACCCACGTCTTCCTGTGTTCCAAGGGCCGAGCCGCTTGTTGTTTCACATACGCCTCACATTTGGTATTATTCAGTTGATCTGAGCCTTATGTCGAAGGCGAAACACACTCCAGTAGTATTAGGCCGCACTTGCATTTCAGAAAAGATTTGGGCCCCGGGAATCCTCACGCTTACCTCTGCTAATCATGAAACTGCTACGTTGCCAGTGTGGTGGTCCCTGATGGTGTAATGGTTGGCACTCCTGACTAGAATACAGGGAAACGTGGGTTCGATTCCCGCTCGGGGCATTTACCAATTTTTTCTGACAACCGTTTAAAATTATTCTTGCTTTCCAATCTCAAATTATCATTAGTTTTTATGAATCTGTCTCAAAGCTTCATAAATGATAACTGTTCCAGCTGCAGCTGCGCTCAGGCTGTCAATCCCATCCGCCATTGGAATGAAAACTCTCTGATAACCCCTTTCATTGGCTAGTTCCCAAGCTTCATCACTAACTCCTGTTGTCTCTCCCCCAATCACCAGCACGTTATTTCCCAGTGTCCAGTTGAAGTCATAATGGATGAGAGCTGTTGCATTGGAAGAGCTAATTCTGTCTGGGTGTGTAGAGATATAAAGAATGTTACATGACAACTAGTAGATACGAAATTTCTCTGTCAAGAACTTGGTCTAATATTTTTCCATACAGATCTCGCTCTCGGTTAATAATCTGTCATTATTTAGCTTTGTTCTATGAAAAACGTACATGTAATGCTGTCTAGTATCAACCCATGTTCAAATAAACAGTTGAGGACTTATGGCAACAAACTGGACATGAGCCATAAAAACAGAAATAACGAAGAAATCTTGTATATGAACTGGACACACACTGAGGAGAAAATATGAAAACATCACCAAAATTACACTAGCGTGAAATCCACAGGGGAAATACGGAAGAGAGCATGCCCCACAAAAGAGAGAGAGGGAGAGAGGGAGAGAGACAGAGAGAGAGAGAGATAGAGAGAGAGAGAGAGAGAGAGAGAGAGAGAGAGAGAGAGAGAGAGAGAGAGAGAGACTATCGCTAAGAATCAGCAGAAACTAGTTGCTTTCATTATGTAGCTTATACTGTTGCTAGTCTTAGTAATACTTCATAAACTTATTATTTCTGAAAAACTGACCTTCTTTAATGCTCTCTGCTATGCTTATCTTTGAGCCTTGTGTGGTGAGTTCCTTTATTGCATTCCATGTCAAGTTGTAGCAAATGGGAAGATGAAAATGTCCACCAGCTGCACATCGCAGAACTTTTGGCTCCCAAACATCAGCACAACCTTTGGTTGTGATAAACAACTTGCAACCTGCAGCAGCGCTGGCTCTTATCAGGGAACCTTGTGTACAGAGAAGCTGATACATAACCATGCTAGTTGTACATGAATATACATACTATCAACTGATCACAGCATTTACTGGAACGATATAATAACAATAACAATACATATGCGTTATTGAACAAGCAAGAGGTCAAGATGGCTGGATATTGGCCAAGTTCTTTTTTTGCGTTATTACAGACCGAGATGAAGTTGAGGTTCATGAAAATGCAAAAACAGAACAAGGCCAATATCCAACCATCTTGACCGAACAAGCTTGTTCAATAAAGTATTTATTTTGGTAAGACAAAAACACTTCCAGGTCTTCATATCACTTTACGTTTTAATTTTTGTATTTGTTGGTTTTTGTTGATGAATAAATTTACGAAACTCATCTATGATTTCTTTGTTTTGACTGACCACTTCCCCTTTTTGCGACTCCATTGCCCAAAACTCAATGTGGAATTCTGCTCAACGCAATTTTATTTCTTGCGGGAACAAAATGGGCAAGATGGGCCTATCTTGCCTCCTCGTTTAACCAGTCAGAATGTAGAATTCGTTTCATCTTGCCCACTCAGCGAGCTTGCCATATAATAAATTCTCATATTGTACAGGAAAAAAAATAAAATAAATAAAGTTTCTGAACAGGATTGAATCTTATCTTGTTTGCAGGACTCTTTTAAGTCAGGATGCCATCATCAAAGTGTTTGGTGTAAGTTTCAAAGACTATTGTGAAAGTTTGATTGCAAATTCAATGGCAAGCAATGCCCACAAGGTTAGTTCACCAATGATACATACATGTACAGTGATAAGGATGGTGATAGTGATGATGATGATGATGATGATGATGATGATAATGTCAATGATGATGATGTTAATAATGACAATGATGATGCTCATATTAGCAGTGATGAGGATGATGATAGTGATGATGATGCTGATGATGTCAGTGATGATGATGTTAATGACAATGATGATGCTCATAATGGCAGTGATGTGGATGGTGATAGTGGTAATGATGATGATGATAATGTCAATGATGTTAATAATAATGATGTTAATAATAATGATGGTGATGCTCATAGTGGCACTGATGAGGATGATGTTAGTGATGATGCTGATGATGCCGATGATGATGTTAATAATAATGATGATGATAATGCTCTTAATGGAAGTGATGAGGATGATGATAGTGATAATGGTGATGACAGTTATGGATGATATTGATGGAGCAGATGATCAAATGATAATGGTTTTGATTATTACAATAATGTTGGATAAAATGTTTGACATAATAATGATGAGGACAGTGATAGTTGCAAGGATGATGTTGAGCATGTGTATAAGTCAAGGTTTTGAGATGAGAAAATTGGCTTAAAAACTGAACTCGACTTTCACATGGACAAAAAATAAAGTGACAAACTTGGAAAAAAGTATTGAATTTAGACCCAAAAATGGAGCTCGACTTATACATGGTATCAACATATACACAAGCAAATACGGTATATAAATGATGATTGCTATACAAGGACACTTCTTTACTCAAAAGAGAAAAAATTACCACTTTAGGTTTTTGTGTTTGCATATTGATAGATAAATGATTTGATTGCAATGGCTAGAAAAATCTGCACTAAATCAGCTAATCAGAAAGCAGTCTTTGATGTACAATATTGTAGTGTGACAAATATTGGAATTTCTGCAGTCATTCATTTGTCTCACATGATAGTAAATCTGCCTTTGATTTTGCATTTTGTGGCAAATTGATAACTATCTTTATTGTAGAAGGTTAATATGTGATAGATAATTGTTTCCTTTATGCGATTGTTTTTCTACTACTTTATAGGGTAAGGTGATTCTGGACTCAAAGAAACTTTTGTCACTAGCCTGACATGAGAAAAGTAAAATGAGTAGTTCTTAGAATTTAAGTAAACCTGTTTTAAATTATTCCAGGGCAGGCAAGCCATGGAAATGGTCGTTGACACAATAAACAAGGAAGTACAGGACTTGGCACACAATTTAGAGCATGCAACAACAAAACTTAACACAGAGTTTGAACAAGCAAGACATGGGCTCGAGCAAGCAACTAGGCTGCCGACCGTAATGTGTGAGAGTGCAAAAAGCTGATGGCATCTCCCAGTTGTACAAATGATATAATTTTTAATGGTAAATGCAATTTTTTGTAGCAACATAGACAAGCAGATAAAAAATGACAGCAATCGAACACTGTGTCAAATAATAAGTTGGAGGAGATTGCTGTGCAATGCCAGGGGACATATAAAGCAACATGGTGTGAGGGAAAAATAACTGAAAAAAGAAAGAGTTAATATAAAGTTGTAGAGGATAGAGCTGAAGCACAAGATTGAAGCTTTGGTCTTTGTAATGGATTTTGCATGTGTCAATGAAAACCTGGTCCTATCCACCCTGGGATAAGGTGGGGATTTGAAAAAATCCTTGTTCAAATCTGTCATAATGCCCCCCACCCCCGGGGATTCTTCCTGAGGCAAAACTTTGCCTAAATCCCCATCCACAGGTGACTGTCTGTTCTTGGTTGTTGGCCTGAAAATGAAAGATCACTAAAGGTGAACATATTATACCATTAACAAACAGCTACAAAAAATAAAGCTACCATATTCGCTTGTATATATGTTGAGCCCCATTTTTATGTCCAAATTGGTGCATTTTTAAAAGGTTTTCATTTTCTTTTTTGCCCTTGTAAAACCCAAGGTCAGTTTTTTAGACTGATTTTCACGTCTTAAAACCTCAAATACACAAGCAACTATGGTGGCTTGTATTAAAGGGCATAAGTACTACAAAGTGTGCAGACCTTGACTTAAGCAATCAAGAACAGAGTGTGTGAGGGATTAGCATTCAACTGCTGACTTCAATATTGCAGACTCTGTGCAAATACCACCTGTGCAATATCCCCAAGGGACACCTAAATTACTAAATGCTTTCAATGCCCCATCTTCTCCTCAGGCTTGACTATTTATGATTGTCTCTTCCCCTACTATCCCCTTCTAACCCCAACCTTTTTCTGGGGGTGGGGGTGGGGAGTTTTCATTGACATAATTATGCATTACTGCACTACTTTCAAATGGAAGTGATGGACAAGTCAGCATTTCCTTGAATCTGTGCTTAACCTGTACCATTTTTGGGTTCAAGGTTAATTTAGATGGAATGAAATGAATGGTTAAAGATATAGGAATAATGGATTCTGTTTCCATACAACAAGATATACATGCACAATGTTCACGTATGCATTTCATCAGATGAGAAGATTGTAGTTTTTCCAAAGTTAACTTACTATCAATGTTGCATTTTTTTTCAAGAGTGGTAAAACTGAAACTTTCTCACTGAATATTTCAGAATAACAATATTGCATCTTTGCGTAAGAATATTATTTATGTAACAGTGTTCATAGTTAGTATTTTAAGACAAACTAAAGACAATAGTTTTGGAAGTTTTTGGAGAAAACTGAATTCCATAATGGTAAAAAATCTATTTGTATTAGGCTGGGAGGTTATTTATTTATTACATAAAAAGTTAAAAATTTAGCATGCTTTTAAAATGCACATTTTACTCAAATTAACTGCTTCTCACATGGTGTATATTTTGAGGGGCCATTTTGATTATATTAAAAGTAATTTTACTTCTGTTTGGTAAATCTAATCTTACTGGATTCAATGTTTGAATTGCAATACAGCTGCAGATGAATAATTTATACACTTTTTTCACTGTATCATTATTTTAGACAATTAACCAGCATTGTCCTGTCTTGGTCAAAGAAAGAAAGAAAGTGTGTGATATCACATTGTTTTTAAATCAAATAAAGCTTAAACTTATTTGATGTTGAGCTGTAAATCTATGATTTCATCCCCAAATCCAAAGTTGTCAAATATATTATATAAATACATGCATTTTTTAAAAAGAACCAGAAAATTTGCCAAGGCTCTTTGTTCTAATTGTTTTGGTGATTTCATCCTCAATTAGTTAAAAAGTATTGGAAAATGAAAGGCTTTGCACCACACACATGTTGTACAACTGAATTTGAAGAAGAACTACCTTTTTTGTTTGTTGAACAGTCTTTAGGGCCCAAGTGACAGTGACATTTTTATGCTTTATACTGTATTGCTAAGTCAAATTACAAGTTTCAGTCAATTTCCTACCACAAAAACTGTTTTAGTTATCAGCCAGTTTTGGACAATTTAAGAACAAACAGCTATACAAAGTATATTTTCAGTATTTTCTGTGGGAATCTTAGCCTGTTTGTTAGCTATGCCATGCTGACGAGGCCCAAAAAGGCCGAAACAGCTGTCCATGGCTGCTAACATTCAGGCTCACCCTTTATTTGAAGGGTTTCAGTACAGGCTTAGTCCCTCCGACCTGGGAGGCCATAGTGCCCTATTTAGTGGCTGTGTCATTATCAGCACGTTTGTGCAACACAGTTATATCTATAGTTGTTCTAAAATAGCTACGAGTTATTTTTTAGAGTCAAAAATTGTTATGCCTTGCGTAGCAAGCGCTAAAGGGAGGGGAGGGGGGAGAGGCAAAAAAAGCAGAAAGAATGAAAGAGGGGGACGAGAGAGGAGTCCCTCTTCCATTCTTTTTTTTTTGCCTCCCCTCCCATCCCTTTAGGGCTTGCTAGACAGCCAACATGAGTTCGATTCCCGTTCGGGAATCAGGACAGAAGTACTTAAATATAATTTTCTTAGAAAAAGATGCTTGTGCCCCACTGAAAATCGCCTAGCGAGTCTTCTAAAAAAGGCATTGAGAGTTAGTCTTAGTAGCGCTTTAAAAACTTGACGTTTATTTTCTGCTAAATTTTGGGGCTCTCTTTGTCAAATCGAATTTTAACTATTCACAAAACCGTTCAAAAAAATTAATCTTTCACGAATCTTATCTTGGATGCCTTTGATAAAAATAATTTTGTTTCATCAAGAATGATTGCAGGGAGAACCTGTTAGCAATGTAAATTTCCTCTTGCTCTTTCAACGCGAATTTTTACTGAATATTAATAAAATATCACAAAAGAGCCACATGTCTGCCTTTTTAACTAGGTTCTTTCAACAGGAATAAAAGTATTTCTAAGGAAAACTATTCCTTTTGTTTGACGACTCCTAAGCAACGGAGTTCCACGTTTGTTATGCTAATATTTACAGACATGCAGGTTGGTGTCTCTACAACACCGGAATGCAGGTAAAAACTAAAAAGAAAGAAAAAAGTTAATTCATGAAAGAAGCCTGCTCGAAGGTACCTGCTAGAAGGTTCAGGGCAAATTAAAAAATTCCCGGTTTCTCATTAGAATTTTTTAAAAATATTTATAAGGTGGGAGCTTTTTTTCTTTCTCTGCAGCGAAGGAATCGCAGCGAAGGAGTCATTTTGGCTCGGGGACTTTTATATTATCGTTCCACTTCCAGTCGTTTCCGTCGCAGAAAAAAAAATTCTAGAAAATGTGTCGCTCACAACTGGAGCCACAGGAGTGATTATGTGGAACCGGGCTAAAACAAACATAGTTTTCATACGATTTTTTTATTTAGCTTCATTACTATTGTTCAAAATCTACTTTGTTTTGCCATTATTTCATGAGTCTTTGTTTTCTCCGTACCACGCTTCATAAATAATCAGATGATATTGGCCATTGGGCAAACAACTCGGTTCAGCCACAACTCACAAGTAATTGCATTAATTTAAAAAACATTATAAAGAACTTTTTTTGTTAAAATATATTCGTGATTTTAGTTTTTTTTAAAACAAAAGAAGCAGGTAGGCTCTGTATTGTTGTCGCAGTGACATTTTATATTAGTGATTGAAGCAGAGAAGCAATGAGTGTAAAGTCCAAAGGCAGCGTCGGACTGACGGCAATCAAAATGACACCTTTTTAGCTTGCTGAGGAAACAGAATGAAACAAGGTTTGTGATTGGCTAAAGTAAGGTCACAGAAAGCTTTATCTTTCTTTTGATTGGTTAAAACGGTCATCACGAGAAAGTCATTCAATTGGATAGGTGATTCATTTTGCGCTGAAACAAGCTAGGTGTTCATTTCATTTGAAAAGGCCACGTAAAGCAAAGGAAAGTTTTAGAGATGTCGTGTTCAATTCGTTACAGGAGATTTAAAGACCGTTTTTCTAATCTATTCGGTGAGTTTCAAAGTCCTAAACTATTTGATAGTACAAAGTTTTTCTGCGTTAAAAAGCTTGAAGCTCCGTTTCTTTTGTTATCTGTAGACAGTTGTGTTGTGTTTTGTACTTTGTCCTTTCGTCACTGACTTGATTCCAATGACGTCCCATTCGTTTTTCTCGATTCTAAAAATAAACGAAAAGGATTTTGATTACCTACCTAGGATCTTGTAAACCTACCTATACAAACGGAAATGAAAATGGAAGGTTTTTATGAAATTTATTTACATAAATTTGATTTTATTTCGACAGTGATGACGCGAAGCAAGAATAGCGAGAAAAGTGAAAGCAAAACCATGGCATTTTAAAGGTAAGTCGATTCATTCTATTCGTAGAAAATTAAACACTATGATTATATTTTTTAACAAGACGGATTTAGCTTCGAAGAAAAGGTTATAGCGATCAAATGTTGAAGCGACGACAAGTGATTA
>JAOCNB020093033.1:0-11779 GCA_026546465.2 Palythoa caribaeorum | reverse complement strand
TCTGGCAAATAACAATTATAATTATTTTCAACAACAAATTATAATTTTTTCAAGAAAAAAAAATCCGTTGCATTTCACCTTTAAGTAAATTAAAATAAAACAAATAAAATACTAAAATAAAAAAATATTATTTTAATCTGACCAACTGACTCTACTTTTGGAGACGTTGTAGGAACCATACATTTTTGATACACAGTTATAGTGTTGACCACTTCTTTCAATCTTTGACAAAAAATACAACTACAACTTCATGCCAAGAATATTTCTGGTAAAGTTCTTAATAATGCTAAGTTGGCTTCTACTTACTACAACCACCACAATCTGACTTTATGCTTTTTATGAATGCTGCAGTAGCTTTTCTTTGTTGAGAAGTACTAGAATTGTTGCTACTTTTTCTCAGAGAAAAACTGGGTAAAAATATGAAATATGTAAACATTTTTATGCCTAAGAAATTAAACAAACAAAGATCTAGTTGCTTTTTTGCTGCAAGATACATATTTTTATATTTCTGATTTGTAACAGCTGCATCTAAAATTACTTCCATATATCATACACCATGCATGCGCACCATGCACTACGCCAAAACGTAAATTTTGAACATTTTACAATTATGGGAAATAATTAGCTTTCAAAAACTTTTAGAAATTAGAGTGAAAATAAATTAAATATTGTAAAAATGTATTACTTCAAACTACAGTTTAAAATTCATGAAATTAACATTAAAGCAGCCACAATAATTCTTAAGAGGAAAAAATTACACAAACAAAAGAAAATTTTCCACCAATAGTTTGGCAATCAAAAAATTAAAACTAAAGCAGCCAAGACAATTTTCAAAGAGAATAAATCTCACAAAATTGTTATTCTCTGCTGTTGGTGTTGGATAAATTAAAATAATATTAAGTGTGTCAATGAGTAACTATTTATATGAAACAAATTTTATAAAACATTATCAAAGGTTGATATATGAAAACCTTCATTACTGCGAGGTGTGCATAGAAGGGTAAATGTTGCACACACACCTCTGAGACATGAATATTCATCTGTTGTCAACCTTGGGTCAATTTATAATTCATTATCTCTCTACTATTGAAATTTCAATTAATCAAGATAACCAGATTTCAATAACATAATGAACAGCATTCTAAAATAATGTAAAACTACAATACTTTTTGTGTTTATGGTTTTCTGATATATTGGGATATTACTTAAATAACACCAACCTTTGGGGTAGTTTTGCCATCATCGTCATTGGCCGGTCTTACACTTTTTGAAGTTACAGCTCCTGCCAAGTTTATTGCAACTTCTTCATCAGCTTTTGTCTCATCACTCTGAGAATTGTTTCGATCCCTACTATCCACAGCAAAACTATTTTCATCAGCTGAAGGTACAATCTCACTTGATTCCTTGTTTATAGAGGTTAACACCACCTGTTTGTCTTGATATGAACAGCTGTTTTCAGAAATATTAAGACTAGGTTGTGACATTATCTTGTCACTGTTCCTTCCACATTCTACTGGACTTGGAGCTGATATTAGTGAAGGTAACAGTGTTTGCCATGGATAAACGGCAATATGAACTGCTGTAACTTGTGTTTCTGGCAAGTGAAGTGATTGCTTAATTTCTATCTGCTGAGCAGGACAAGTCTCTGTTGACACAACTGAACAATTGATTGTTTTATCATCAGGATGTGAAAAATCAGTTTCAAGCTTTGCCTTGCAAGACAAATTTAGTTTATCCACGGCTGCAATTGCTGAAACCTTGGACTTTATACCTTGCATATCTCTTTTTTGCTTGCCTGAAGACTCTTGACTTTTTTTAGTGCTGGAGCTTTGAGAAACTGGTTGAAATGTGCTTATGGATGTAACTGGTAATGTCTGTGGAACTGGTGAATATAGAGTGACTCGACTAGCTTTGGCTTTGGGTGGTGTTATAGCAGATGGTGCAAATGGTAGAGGTGAAAAACTTTGTTTTGATGAAATGGCTGGCGGAGTTGGAGGAGTGGGTGAGAAAGCTCTTTTGCTGCCAGCTGGTGGTGAGATTGGTGAAAATGTTCGTTTAGTTGGAGTATGAGGTGAAAGTGATGGGAGTGGAGATATCAATGATGGTGTATTACTTGTTAAACTAGCAGAGTCATCCCGACAATGAATACCAGAATCTGGACTAACTGCATTGGAAACTGATGAGGTGACTGGACAAAAGGGTGAAAGAAGTTCAGTACTTGATGATCTTCCAGACCGCGGCACAGCAGACTGCATCCAGTTTCGTACTGGAGTGCCTGATCTATTTGGATTTGGTGCACTGTTAGAGTGTCCTTGATTATAATAACTAAATGGGGACGGTGATTGAGAGTGCCCAATGTTTGGTGATAGCGGCAAAGGAGTCGTTGGGTTGGAAAATGGTGTTGCACAGCGGGAACTGCTAAGTGACATTAGCATTGCTGCTGCCTCCACTTCTTTATTGCCAATGTTTGCTTTATCACCTTTAGGTGAACATTCTTCCTCTACACTTCCCTCGCTGTCTCCCCCTGATTCCCATTCAATTTCTCCCTTCCCTTTTATTTTTCCTTTTTTATGTCCTGGTATACTTGTCGTTTTGATTGAGCGACCTTTTTGGGAAAGATGTCTTGAGCAATATCCTCGTCGCTGAGATTCTTTGTTGCATCCTTCTCTAGAACACAACCTTCGCCACTGTTTACCATTGAATTTCTTGCGAATCCCATTTGGCGTTTGAACAATGTCGCCTTTTTTATATTTTTGTTGAGTAGGAGTTGGAGTTCTTGATACAAGATTCTCGGTCCTTCTGTTTGTTCCCACACGTTTTGCACTTCTAGTAGCACTTGTACCATTCTGAAAGTCAAAATTCTGGGAAAATGTTTTATTTGTGTTTACCATCTCTTCATCAGAGATGGTGCTATCTGTGTTTTCATCTTCTACATCATTGCCATTATTCACAATGTCAGAATCTTCAAATGTCAACTGCCTGGCAACCATGAAGGGTTGTTTTTTCGATTCAGTTCCATATTTAGGTAATTTGTTTATAAGAGAATGTCCTCCATTTAGTTCAGATACAAACTTTTTGTTTTTGTTGTTTTCCTCATCTGTGACACTTTTTCTTTTCAAATCTTCCTTTTTTCGAGGTGATTTTGGTTTTAAATTACACGCAGAGGAGGACATGAGTGACACTGTTACAGCTGGTGTGGTACCTTTCGGTGGAACAAATGGTCCTGAAAAACTACCATCGCTCGTTGCTCTTTCTATTTCTGGCTGACGATTTCCACAGTTCTCGAAGCTTTCCAAACATTCTGATCTTCCGTTACTGATAGAAGTATCCAATGTCGTAGTACTGTTCTGAGTTCTTGAACCAGTTTCCTGTTTTGTGCTTTTTATATCAACGCTCATTTGACAATCGCCTTCAATAAGCTTTCGACCTGCATTTCTGGTCCTGTTTCTTTCACTTCGCCGATTCATTATACTGCAAAGTAATAACACAACCCAGTCAACTAAAATCGTTTTTGTCCCTTAATCTAAGATACAAACTAAATTCTTTTGTTTAGAGAAACGAAAGCCTGATATTTTGCGTCAACTCTTAACTGAATCTTATACAACTACGTGAGTTTTAAGTAAGAGCCGTTAGCGTAGGATCGATACACGGTGCAAACTGTAAACGACATGACACATACAACACATTACAGTTATATTTTTTTACTTGTGAGTTGTGGCTGTGTGAATTGATCGACGTTTGATTTGGTCGATACGATTATTTTGAACGCGAAAATTATATCATAAAACAACATTTCCTATCGCGATATACGGAAATCCTCAAGTACTATATTTTTTACCCTGAACATATGACAACCACAAGAAACAGCTTTTCAGAAATTTATGCATCGAATTAACAATGGTATATGAATCTTTTTACAATCCTACTCTATTTCAGAACAAAAAAAGAAAATCGAAAGTTGCCTTGAACATGGATTATACGCAATCTTTAAAGCATCCTCGTTCACGAAAGATTTGTGATTTTAAGATAGGAAGCCGATTTTATTTTGTAATATGCAAGATACGATATAAACCTGCAACGCTACAAAGCAGTCGCGAATGCAATCAATGTTCTTTACGATTAATTATGGAAAATTCTGTGTGCCAGCTGACAAACAGTTTCGACTACAGAGGTTGTGTTGCGGCAGAAGAAATTTGCCTTCCATCTAAAAGAAACTCGCAATCAGTTCAGATCGGACGCTAACAGAAGGCAATACAAATCCTGATGCTCAACTTTTTTTCCTGGGGAAGTTTTCAAACTGATGCGAGTGTCAACAAATTCGGTTGTGAAAACGATATAAAGCCATAGGCCCGGACTTGCCCAAAACGCCACGAGAACAAATTTGGTTTTATCTTACCACTTTTTCCATCCATATCCTTTGAAACAGATGTGTACAAGCGACTCTTCTGAAGTTACAGAAAACTGCACGTACAAATTGTTGCTACAAACATTTTTCCCAAATATATGCGAACACTAACCACTATGCACTCAAAGTGAACTACATCAGAATATAAAACGCTTCATTCTGGCTTCGCGTCGTCACAAGATGAACGAAAACCACACATATATTACCGCAACTGATAACGAAAATGCTGAAACATACGAAGGAACGAGGATCGCAGACAAAATAAGTTACCTTGGGACTAGCTTAAGCCTTCATTTTGTTAAGGAATATCGTCAGTCGTGAAATATAGTGAAATAAGGCCCCAGTGAATGAGAATATATGCCAGAATTTGGCCCTTCTCATTGGTTAACTGGTGGCATCCGAAGGCTCGAAAACAACCTCTTCAACCAATCACAGCGGTTCAGATAATCAACTGAGGAAATTTACATTACACACGGGCAAAATTTTCACCGCTTGGGTTTCCTCTTCCGATCGAAAGATGGCAATAAATTTGCTTTCTGAAAGCGCTATTATGAACGACTGTAATCAACAGCTTGGGACAAGAATAGCAGAATAATTTAGAGAGGAACAGTTCCAAACCCTCCCGGCTGTTCCCGTGTTGAAGCCAGCCGGTGGTTATAAATTATTCACTTCCTGTCACTTGAAAACCTTTCCTATCAATAGTGTGATCGCTGCCCAACACTAAAATGTTTGGTAAGGCTGTCGAAAAATGCTCTCTTTTGTAAAAAGTACCAAGAATTTTAAAATATTCGTGCTTTAGAATGCACCGAAAAAAGTTATAAGAAACATTCATAAAGCATTCATACGGTCCTGTATCGTGTTCAGAAATAGATTTTAGGAGTTATTTATCACGGAAACTTAATACTCGACAGTTATAACAAATCCGCTTAACATCTCTCTATCTCTATCTCTCTCTCTCTCTCTCTAGATGTTTTGCCACCATAGAACAAAATTAAAAACTTACACACGTCTATTTTCTAGATGTAACACAAACATACATGATGTCACCTTTGTGGTTGATTTCAGTAGAACTTTCAGTTCAGCTCGCTTTTCACGTGATCAAGAACACTGCGGCTATTAAATCTGACCCATTGCTATGGAAACCGGATCCTGAGATCGTGTTTCCTGCTCATTATATTTTCCTGAGACCATGGTACTTCTTCAAAACTAAAAGTTTAAAAATTTAATTAAATTTCTGCTTTGTAGCAACGTTGCCCTGGACTCTTTTCTCGCTGAAGCGAGGGCCGGTTGTTTCAGTTGTTTGCTGCCACAACTGAGTAACAAATCAGCTGATATTTGCTCCAGATTCCAAAACGCTGAATGAAAGAACAGCTGAGTTAGGGTAGCTCATTTGCAATATTGGCCCGTGTTGCTGCATGTGCGTTGTGATACCTCGTACAAGAGCAGGCGATTGGGGTCTGCATCAGCGACAACCAACCTCCCTCCATAACACCCAAAGGACCTATAAGCAGTTGTTCTCACACACTCGATAGTTAGATACAACATTTCTAGGGGACTGCATGGCTGGATAGTTTACCCGGGGCAACCGAAGTCGGTGTCCGAGCACTTCAAATGCTTTTGATTTACACAATGGTATTTGACATTTAATCTTTATGGAGAGCTTAAAACGAGTTCGACGTGTTAATTTGAATATGAATTTTCGAAAGAAATGCCTTGGTTTTATTTGAGGATGGGGGTTAAAACGACAAAATGCGCCGTTGGAAAGAAAGGAAGCTGTAAAAAAACGAAGAACTCTTGGAATAAAAAAAAAACAGAAAAATATAAAATATTAAAACTAAAACAAACGAAAAAAATTAACTTGGCCATTTCGAAACATCAAGTTAATGTATGCAGTGCGAATGAGAAAAAAGTTCCCAGTTCAAACATTTTCGAATTAGACTGAAAAATGCTCGCAAACGCAGTCTATTGCTTGCGTTTAGTTGCGTATAATTTCACTTCACTTTGATGACGAGATACTTTGCTACTGACACAAGATATATTATCCTATAAGAATTAGCGGAAAAAATAGCAAGAAATAAATAAACCACTGAATCGGTATAAATCTAATCTGAAATCTAAGCCAGTTATACGGAAGCTAACACAATTTCAATATATACGATATCATCTTTTCGAAGTTTCACCCCCACCAAAAAAAAATCGGACAAATTAGTTTTCTATACCGACTTTTGCCGGCCTGCAGTAATCAGTCTAAAGGTTTGTTTTTGTATATTACAGTCTAAATAGAATTAAAAGTTTCTATGAAAACTAATTAGTTGCCAAGAGAGGTTTTTAAAATAAGCACTGCATCAGACTCAGAGAAGTTGTCTGGTTGTGTACACCTACTGTGTCTGAACTGACTGAAGTTATAAATATACAAGTGATTTATACATATACTACTCACCATGTAATGTCCCACCACTAATAAACTATATTTAGAAATACAGAAAAAAACTTGCGCGGTATTATTTGAAAAGATTTTTGTGAAAGAATAAAAAGAAACAAATTTCGTGCTGTAGATATGAGCGATCGGCATTTCGTGTTTGTATGAACAATGACACCGCCACAATATTGTAGTATTTAGAAATGATGTATTGCGATATGAGTGTCAGATGAATGACAAATGTGGCTAAATAGCTATATATAATCGTAAAAAAAACCGGTGATTCTTTTTGCCCGCCGTACTAAAGGTAAGCTCTACGTGTACTGAAATATTTTTTCACAGAATGATGAAACATTGATTCACTACGAGACTTATGAGAATACACTGTATGTCACAGACATCTTAAAAGTCAACATGAATTTCAAAATCAGTGAGTCCCAGACTACAAGCCTGTTTCATTTCAGGACGATTAAAACTCTTGGTAAAATCTGCGATAAATCCTGACAAATGACAACGTGTGATTACGTGCATAAATTAACAAAATATTTCAAAAATACTTCTTTCTTCTGAAACTACCCCCAAAACACGCGGAATGTTTCACTTTTTAAAAATGGCAACCAATGACTGATTATGTCCGTTATCACTTTCTTCTTGTTGAAAACTGGTAGCAGCTGTGCTGTCAAAAATATAATACATCATTTTAAGCAAGAGTTTTTTTAAAACTCTAAAACAAAAGACAAAATAAGGCCGGTGAAGTATCGCAGCAACAAAATGGAAGCGCATATATTTGTCTACCAATAAGCACCAGTCAACCAGTACAGGTGCCAAAATTGATAGAGAATAGTTCCTGACGGTCCGTAATAAGGGAGTTTTTCCCAGCGCTGTCCGAGTTCTTAATACTTCAAGCGGTTTCTGGTCTTAGTATAATCTGCTTTCTATTTCTATCTTGGCATGTGCAGGCGGAAGCCAGCGGATGAGGTGTAGTTATTACAAACCTAGATATACATAAATTTAAAAATTGTATCTTTTTTCTGGTTAGTCTCGTTTAACTTCTGATAAATCCAATTCCAACTGTGCTCTACTAGGTTTGCACAGGATTTCAACGATAAAATTCAAGGACTTTAAAGGGTCTTTTCGAAGATTACAATCCTTGTCAGAGTACAAGACAACCCCAACATAATACGAACATTGTCCTAAATAATCATACATGAAAGCAACGCATGATTTATCGCTATTCATTCGTCTGGATGTAATTAAACATACCAACATTCGTTTAAAGATCTTTCTCGAATAGCTTAAACTTAAAGGAAAAAAAATTAAAATTTTCCAATCAGACACAATTATTTTTACCAATATAGTACTGTCCACTTAGATATATCTCTGGTACACGAGGCCGAGGGTTCACACAGCCGGATTAAAACCGACAATATTCCGACAATGGCATCCACTGAGAACTTTTGTCAAAACAAATAACAAGTTCAGTGTTTTCAAGGCCAGCACGAAAACTTACTTCACATCTATATTACATTTTCATTAGGACAAAGAACCGATAATATTTGATAATTTTAAAACACTTATATTGCCCATTTTCACATAGTAATATAATCCAAAGCAACAAAGCCGGCTGAGCTTAACGCATGCACCTGCCGTTGATTGAGGAAAACATTAAAGTTGAACAGTGGTTGAGGGCTTCTGTTGAATGGAGTCGAACTGCCAAACACCTAATGGATAACGCACGGTTATGGAATGATTTTCATTTTGCGCTGCACATACAATATTATATCAAAACTAGATACACTTATTATTTTTTATAACAATCATAAAATTTCGTGTGACCTCACGATTCTTAGTTTTACCAGTGATGGAGTGATTTCAGCCTCAAATAATTCTTAATGTGATTCTTAACATATTTTCAAATTTCAGCCTAAATACTCTTATAAAACGATTCTTAAAGTTAAACAAGTATTGATAGGAATTATTAAGATATAGGGATAGGACAAAGGACAACAGCAATTTCCTGAAATTGGATTTTTTATTTAATATTTTCTGTTTATAGCAGAATGGCTTCATTACGAGAACGCACGCGCTAAAATATTTTAGAATTGTTGACAAATATAACAGATACCGGATCTTATCAAAAATATTTAGTGTTTTTGGTTGAACATGACCGGAAAATTGTACCTACACCTACTAAATCTCTTCACAATTGGAAAATATATGTTGATGTATTCCTCGATTGCATGTTACGTCATAGGTCTCAAAATTAGAACCAAAACTGTAATTTTGAGTCCTATTAACTGCATTTTTTGGTATGTTTTAGATAGCTATGGTTTGAGCTATTTTATGAATTATTTCAAGAAAATTTTGATTTGTTAGATGATTTTTTCGCCGAGATGTAGGACGTTTTACTATGTCACACTACGCAGAGTAACGTTTTTAAAAAGTAAAAAAAAAATCGATAGATTTGCGGCAAATTTATAAGTTTGTTTTACTATACACTTAGAAGTGTCATTTACATAATGAAATATAATGAGATTTTTCAATCTTATATTTGAGTTATGGCGACCATGTTGGTGGACATACCGAGGTCAACCAACATGGCGCCGCCATACATTTACACTAAATATTCGTAAATTTTGTTCGCCAATAATTTTCCCAGAGTTTATGTTTTAATTGCTCTACAAACTCATGAGCTCTTTATCTTATTTGGCAAAGGAATCAATATTTCGAAATTAAACTGCAACCGAAGAATTCTGCTATGTCTATGGCGGAAAAGTTAACTTCAAAAATTGACGCAAAAGACCTAGTCTTAACCATGCTAGCTAAAACAAGTGCGAGTGAAATACATAATCTCTTTGTTATTCACTTTTATACGTTGTTACCAAGTTGTTGACGCAGCAGAAAAATAGTTAAAATTCGAAGAAACAACACAATGATTGGGAGTTTTTTAAAACAGTAGTTACTAACAGACGTGTTCCGACTGTTGCCATGCAGATCCATCTTAAGTGTTTCTAGAGCGGATGAGAACAAAATGGAGTATTTATGATTAAAAAATGTACAATTAATTCATAAATCCTATCTGTATCTAGTAGGACAATAATAGGGTGTGTTCCTTTGGGATAATCCGTATCTGGATTAATGATCCAAGACCACTCGGATCATGGCGCATCAAAGAAACCGACAAATCATTCCCTCGACTGTAGCGGATTCATCGATTCGTTTGATGCACCATGATCCGAGTGATCCCGGATCATTGATCCAGATCCGGATCATCCCAAAGGAACACACCCATGAATTGCGATGTTTCAATTGCATTTGTCAAATTAAGCATGGTTGCTACCATGTAATGTGTATTGCTTCTATTAACTTAATTTGCGTTGAAGCAAAGTCAAGACCGGAAAACAATTGTCAGAGTCCTGACAAACAATTCTTTGAAATCCGAAGATGTTGGAGAATACCGTATTTCCTCGAATAAATGCCGCGGCGTTTATTAAATATTTCATGATTTGGGTGCGGCGTTTATTCGAGGGCAGCATTTATTTCAAATGCTGTTTATTTTTTTAAACAATCAACCGTAACTTTACTTCAAAACTAAGAAAAAATGATACAGTTCTTTGTCTGGCTGTACCGATCAAGCCAGTTTTACTTGTTGCGCTTGTAAACGCGTAAGAAATCAGATAAATTCGATGTTGCGGAATTTTGTCTGTGCCTTTCAAACTTTGAATTTATAGTTTTAAACAACACCGCTTTGCGCTTGTAAAAGTTGAACGTCATGAATTCGATGTTTCATTTTGTTGTCTGTTCCAGGGTGCAGCGTTTATTCGACGGCGGCGTTTATTAATATTTTGGTTCTCAGGTGCGGCGTTTATTCGAGGGTTGCGTTTAATCGAGGAAATACGGTATGCGAATTTTTGTCAGAATGCAAATGTTTCCAAATTCGTGTGGCATGGTGTCTGTTGGTCTCTCCAACATAAAAAAAACCATCTTAATAACCGAAGCAGAGTCAAGGACCGGAAAACAATTGTCAGAGTCCTGACAAACGATTCTTTGAACTCCGAAGATGCTGGAGAATATGCGAATGCTGGGTAGAAGAGCACAGAACACGTCATCAAAATGGAATGCACAAAAACTACTTTTTAAAAATTAGAAATGTGGAAGTTTCAAAGTGTTGTCTATAGAGTGGAAGGGTGCAGGTTTGGCAGTGTGGAAGTATGAAAATGTGGAAGTTTGGCAGTGTGGAAATTTGGCAGTGGGGAAATGTGGAAGCGTCGAAATGTGGAAGTTTGGCAGTGACCATTGTTTGGACAACCGTCTTGAAAGTTATCAGGGCTTGTGCGGAATTCCGAGAATTTGCTCCTAAAATTTACAAATCTTCCCCGAATTTCTCAGGCCAGGGTGCCAAGTCTCCCCTCGTTTTAACTATGTCTACCTTCTTTTCTGAATATAAAAACTTGCTATAAAATGATCGTTCTACTGTCCGTTCTGGTCGTCATATTGAGCTTGCAAACTTATAACGTTTGAGACTCGGTACCACTAACCGTGAAAATGAGAGGGGGGTCAAAGAAGACAAACAGTTGGATAATATTATTGAGTTTATATTCAAAATTAAACATGTTAAAATTCTACATCACCGACTAAGAGTCTCCACTTTCCCCTTATTCCATGTAACGGATGGTGTCATCTCCCTTCATAATGAAATAGGCATTTTGCAGGTGGGGGTCACGTGACCACAGCTACCTTAAATCGATCAGCTACGACAAAGAGTATCCAGAAATGGAAAGGGCTGACTGACATTAGTAAAATAGCAAAGGTTCAACTATTGACTTAAAATATGTAAAAAATGGCAAGCAACAGAAAATAAGATACTCTATAAAGATTTTAATCATAATTATTACAATTTCCTCAAATATGATTGGTGCATAAACTGCTGTATTTTGCACTAATTAATCTGCAAA
>JAOCNB020093032.1:0-19610 GCA_026546465.2 Palythoa caribaeorum | reverse complement strand
TCATGACCTTGATGAATGCTTCCTCGAATAGAAGTAATCATAATAGATCAGCAAAAAGTGCCAAAACTCACCTGTAAGCAGCGAAACCTTGACTCTGACCAATTGTATTTATGACTTGCTGTGAGCACATGAGATTTTCCGCTGAGTGAGCAAGATTTTCCATTGAGCATGCACATGTCAATTTTTCTTATGAGATAGCTGCTGATTGGCTAGATTGCACCATATAACAGGGTTTCTGATTGGCTGTTTCTTGATGCGACGATGGGTCAAACTGTCGAACCAAAATTTCTCGATTGCTTCAAGACTATGAAGGCTGCCTATCAGCAGTAATTGCACAGAGACTGACAGTGTGGGTAATTTTAAATGAGCTCAATTCTTATACTGTAAAATGGAATGTAACTTAACAGGATCCTTAACAAATGTATAACGTTAAAGAATAACTAACGGGAAAAAAAATTTGAAGTATTTTTAAGATTTAGTGTATGTCAAACTTTAATATTTACTAATAAAGAAATGCTCAGTCCGAAAATTTCTTGTTAACCAGCATTGTTGAAACCAAAATTACAACATCTTCTTGTGGATTAACAGACAATGAATAGAATTACATGATTAGGTGGATTTATACCAACAAACTTGGGGCACCCACTGGGAGTTGAGAGAGGTCAGAAATAGATGGTCAATCATTTCGTATATCTTATTGCGGTGTGCTTTCCACCACAGCTGTCGGAGGTGCTAGTTAATGCTTGAGCCCCGCTTCTGAAATTCAAAAAGTACTTCATCAAAGACGAAGCTACCTCTGGACTTCCTCGCATGGCAACAGTTTCATCCCACATGAACAAGTAACCACGTTCACCAACACAGTCATGTATGCCAAAATTGTAAGCTCAGAGTTTTCGCAATTAAAAAAAGGTTTTGTTGGAAATCAAATGTAATCATGTCTACTGCATCTTTGGAGGCAAAAGGAATGCTGTCAGAAACAGGCCTTTCTTTTCCAGCCCAGCTGCCATTAGCAGAACTTTTGTCGCTTAATTTCTTGCTGTAGCCCATCTGTGCGTTTTGTTGGTGCTTGGGTAGCTCTTTTTCTTTTTAAGTTTTTACTGTTTTATCAGCAGCAGAGTTGATAACAAGGTTTAAGGTATCGCATCGTGAACAGGTGTGAGACCTTGGCAGACCAAATGAGAGATTAAATTCAGAGTTAAAAATAGTTTGATATCGATAAAAAGAAACTTTCAGTGCGATTGGAGAAGGTTTGTTGGACTTTTCGTCAACAGTTTTTGTTATTTCTGCTTCTCAAACAACCGCCTGCGATTGGTGAAGAACCAGGTACATCCCATAGATGTGATTAATGTTAAGGCCCTCTTTCAAGTAATGGCGCCATGGTTTTTTTTTCCTCGCGTAATGTGAGGTCATATGTGTGAACGATTTTATGTGCTGTTTTAATAATAATAACTTTATTAACTTTCTATTTCTGGCTTTTCAAAGTTAATTACAGAGGTATATGTACAAATTAAAATATTTATAAAATACTAAGAAACAACTATAAACTTCAGCTACAATGGTAAAACTATGAAATATAATGGTAAGAGTTATATTAAAACTTCCTTAAGTTCTCTCTTAAAACCGGTTGGTACATAGTACTCAAAGGATGCGCTTCGTTTTTGGCTAGCTGCCTTCTCCACATGCCATTTTCCCTTTGTTCTTGCTACGCCCAGTCGTCTAACTGGCTTAGGTACAGCAAGTCCCTTCAGGTATAAGTTTTGCTGGTTATGGTCACCAAGGGCATTGAAGCGAATAATTATATCAGTTTGCAACTCCTCATCGATTATGTCGAAACAGTGTAGTTGGCAGTTGCAAGGAGTTCCAGTAGAGTGCATTTTTTGAAGACTTCCGTTGCTTTTATGGGTTTTTTTTACCATTTGTGCGAGCCTTCTTCCTTTTCTTTTGTGGGGTTTGGGGAGTTGTTTCTTCAAGTGCAATGTTCCTAGGTCAATTTCGTCTTCTTGACTTTCCTCCAAACTAAACCCAAAGACATCTTGGTCTGTACGGCTTTTGTAATTTTGGATGGTGCTATGTCTGGGGAACAGGATATCTTCCTGGTTAAATCCCTCGAACTCTTCCTCGGAACTTGATTTGAAGATATGGTGTAAACACGCCACGTCAAAATCTTCACATGCAAATCCGTGAAAAGGTTGGCACTCATGGTCGTTTTCAGTGTCGGAGCTACTTGAAAATTGGTATGGGTCGTCTGGTTCTAATCCAGATAGATAGATGATAGTTTATTAGTTAAGAATTTGCAGCCAAAGGCTGAAATGGTTTAACTTTACAAGCGAATATGATAAAAATATGTACAATAAATAATTAGACTAATAAAACTCATTCTTGTAGACTATAAAATCTTGAATGAAAATTGATAAAACTATTTTGGCAGTGCTTTGGTAAACATTTAGAAATGGCGATATTTCCTCTTCTAAAATTGTTTTTACAGTCGTATAATACTATGGAGTGTATGATTATCGTTCGACACGATCTCGTTGAAGAACTTTGTAGTGATGTTTTGGCGACGCTGCCAGAGTGTTACAAGGCCAGATTCACGAAGGGCCTTAGTATAGCTAAGATCTGGGAAGATGATTCGCAGAGCTCGTTTCTGCAGGCACTCAGTAGTAGTCGTAGTAGTTGGGCAAGCTGTTATTTCAGCGGTCTTATACAAGTAATGTAAAATTGAGTAATGTCTTTACTAGCTAAAAATATATAAGGCTAAAAATTGTAAAAGTTATAAAAAGTTATTAAAAATAAACGTTTTCGATCAACTAGATCATCTAGACAAGAAGAGCAGCGCCATTAAAATCATTCTATGAGCATTTCCCAAATGTCTGTTACGAAGTGACAGAAATGTCAGAGTAACTGGTCTTAAGCATTTCTTGCAAACCGCCACTAATAAATGCAACGATCTGAGTAGACAAAAATTATGTATAGCATAGCAATTTCGGGTAAAAATGTCAACCCCAAAGATTGAAGAATGGAAGTACCAGATTTAGATTTGATAATTTGGCTGCTACGGCACTTGTTGATGACAGCAGGGACATTTGTTGTTCTGAGGAAATAAAACATTTTGAACTTATAAACCAGTGATTTTGGGACGTCATTAAGGCTACAAACACTGAGAATGATATTTGGTAAAATTTGCGTTTGACAAAAGGAATATTGTTACGCTTCAGTATTTGCTTGGCTAGTCTTTCAACTTCTCTCTTTCATTTCTTAAGTTCAGTGCTTTCTATATTCTTGCAATTCAGTATTGATTTAATTCAGTGTCATTCGAAAACATTTATATAATAAACTGAGATACTGTATACTGGTTTTATAATAACATAGCATTCTTTCATTTTCTTAGAGAAAACAACTGTAGTAAATTCAATCTTAAATATTATTAACTGTAAATACTATGCTAGGTGGCGATTATATCAAGTATCCTAGCTTCGTATTTGATTAAAGTAGAAAGAGTAGTTCCTTGAAACAACATTTTTTTTTCAATAATTTTGGGTTAACTGAAGTGAAGTGTCAAATGGTAAGAGCAAACTTTATAACTTAAAATTGAGTGTTTTTGACAGATCCTCAAGCTAATATGCTCAACCAAAATCACTTGAGATTAGCTTATAAACTGTAGAGAACGTAACTAAACCGAAAAAAAACAGTATTAAAGGCAAAAGTTTCACAAAATTGATGTCCAAATCACACTAAACCTCACATTTCATAATAATTTATTATTTCTCACCTTCCTCACACACGTGGGCCTTTGAGAGTGCTAAAGATTAATTCTTCAAGTCGATAAGTCTGTATTTCACAGCTTCTTCAGTTATTTCCTCATCAGAACTTAGTGAGAAACCGCCAGAAGATTCACCAGGTGTCAGTTTGGTTCGCGACATCTGTTGCAATGGATTCCACAATGTAAATTTAAAAAGTCCTCCCCACGTCAGTCAGGGTAAGCTGGAAATTCTTTCATGAAATTGGCTCAACTGTGATTAAAAGGTCTGTTAAGTTGTCAGCAGACAATGGAAATCCAAGTCTGTAGTTTTAATGAAATTTTCTGCAACACTCTACTGGCGCAAGTTGTATCGATGGATGTAGACAAGAAGAGTAACCTCATCATCTTTGATCATTTCTCAAATTTGTGTCATGAAGTGACAGAGATATCAGAATAACTGGTGTTAAGCATTTCTTGCAAATCACCACTAATAAATGCAACGATCTGAGTAGACTATATGTATAGCATGGCAATTTCGGGTAAAAATGTCATCCCCAAAGATTGAAGAATGGAAGTAGTAGATTTAGATTTGATAATTTAGCTGCTACGGCACTTGTTGATGACAGCAGGGACATTTGTTGTTCTGAGGAAATAAAACATTTTGAACTTATAAACCAGTGATTTTGGGACGTCTTGAAGGATACAATGAGAATGATACTTGGGATTTTCTTTTGACAGAAGGAATATTGTTACGGTTCATTACTTGCTTGGCTAGTGTTTCAACTTTTTCTCTTTTATTTCTTAAGTTCACTGCTTTCTATATTCTTGCAATTCAGTATTGATTTAATTCAGTTACATACGAAAACATTTACATAATAAACTGAGGTATACTGGTTTAATGATAACATAGCATTCGTTCATTTCCTTACAGAAAACAACTGTAGTAAATTCAATCTTAATTATTATGAACTGTAAATACTATGCTAGGCGGCGATTATTATATCAAGTATCTTAGCTTGGTTTTTAATTAAAGTAGAAAGCGTAGTTCTTTAAATAATTTTTGGGCCAAACGATAGAGTGTTATTTTGTATATCGCGTAACTGTTTTTTTTGTAAGTTGAAAGATCTGAAACATAGGTAAAAATAAATCTAAATAGTGAAGGACACCGAACCACATGCGCTTTCAAAACAATTTAAACCTATGAACTTACTCATTTTTAGCGTTGACGGTGCCCCGGTGAGGGAACCTAAAGGTTTTCCCCTCCTTGTCTTTCAACATTGGGCACATTATCTCAAGTACAGCTGGATATGACAGGTGCACAAAGTCTGGGTGGCGAGTTATACATCCAACTTCTATTCCTTCAAAGTTAAGGGGGAACTTAACCTAAAAATAGCATACTTTGTATTTTGGTTTGTATTTTTTATTATCATTCGTTAAGTATGACAAACTATACATCATTGGAAAGCTTATGACCCATAGATTTAAGAAAAATCTCTGTTGTTGGAATCAATTAAATTTGTGATTTGATATGAGTCGATTATCAGGACCCCATACTGTGGAAAACTAGGGTGCAGTTGAGAAAAGTTTTCTTGTAGAATCATCTTTATTCTTTTTGTTGTTTTTTTAAAAAAGAGATAAATAAATGTTCTCTGTTTTGTACATAGACTGACGTAGAGGAATTTTTTGCCTCAAATGGCATTAGCTCTAATTTCAGGTAATTTCTAATTGTGTAGATTATAATACAAACTTCAAATTTATCTTTTTAGGTCACACTACATTCATTGCAGAGTATGAGTCACCACTTCAATATGTATTTAAAGCCAAAGAAAAAACCACTATGTGGCTCAGTAGCTTCTTCAATAACCCCGTTCTCCTTTTGTTCCTGGATAACCGCTTTGTAGGGTTGCATCAAGTTGTTGGCGTTCAGTTTACACTGTAGGCTTTCTAGTCTCCGAAGACTATTAGCCTTGTTGATGGTTTCCGCGCCATGGTAGGCCTGTCTCGTACCATCCCTGGGAGTCTCGCTTTAACTGTTCCTTAAATTCCTTGTACACTGTTCCCTGATCGTTTTCCGGCCGGTCAGCTAGGCCAAGTACATCGAGTCGACAGAGCTCGTCGTAATCACTTTGGCTGGTCTGCGCAAACATCAGGGACTGTGGGTGGATGTCTATGCCTAGCTTCATCAGAAACAAACCGAGACGCATTTTCTCCGCGATAGGCTCCCCGTCACGACCTATAAGGGGTTGAGCATAAGTTTTAGTATGAGCATACTCACCAGAGCCAAGTACAAGGTGGATGGGTAAACTTGGTTTTTTGCCCGGGTCATTCAGCTTAATCCCTCGAAGGTGATGATACTTCTGGATTAACTGCTCACAATGGGGGTTGTCAATCTCAAGAAGTGTGGGCTTGTCAACACCAGTGAGTTCTACTGGTAAGTCACACTCCCCCCGTCCAGGCTCATAATGGTCACTCTGTACTTGTTGAGCTTCACCTTCTTTGCCGTTAACATCATTTCGATGGTCTTAATCTCCGTTTTGAAGGGTTTGGCTTTGACTAAGTCAATAATTGTGGGTGAAGCGTAACTGCTCCCTGCCCCACTGTCAATGAGAGCTTGGCACTGTACACCATTCACCTTTACTATTACTATCGGAAGTAGCCCTTCACTTGCGATATTTGCAGTCATCGCTTTTGCTTTGCTGGAGCTGGAATTAATTTTTGCGTTGTCATCTTCACAAATGGACGTGTGGTGCTTTCGAGATCACTTCCGGCAACGCTGGTTGCTTCCATTTTTTAATATCAGTTCTTGTTTTTGCTGGCCGATTGGAGTTGGACTACTCCTGAATTAATTATCTCCGTTTCTTCACTTGGGCCTTTTTCTTCTCACGGTTCTTCTGATAATTTTCTCTATCTCTTGCCCTCTTTGCTTGTGCATTTCTCTCCTGAGTAGCCTTTTTACGGGAAACCGGCAGTAGTGCAGTGTTTTGGTTTTCATTCATTCAAAATCACAAGCCTTGACTTCATCTTTGTCTCTCTTTCTGAATCAATGATCACGCTTGTTCTAAAGTAGGACCTTTTGGTCAGCCTTTACTTTTAAACAATTACGAACCAGCCCTGCATTTCCCATTGAAACCCCCCCCCTCCCCCCATTATGCAATACTGAGCCAGGTGACTTGAATTTCTAGTGAAGAAGAATCGAGTCTTTCTTAAAGTCAAGAGTTTGATGTGGCGGGTGCAGTTTTCTTCGTTTATTCCAATCATATTTCCTTCGTTACCCTTTGTGAACATAGGAATCCTGTCCGAAATTGTTTCTGCATCAATTAAACTGAATTTTTTAGCTTCATACGCATCAGAATCACCTAAAAACTTGGGAGATGCTAGATGAAAACAAGCCCAAACCATGACGTTCAAGTGAGTATCTCGGTTAATGGTGTAACCTTCAATGTTACAAATTCTGTTTCCGAATTACTTTTTGTCCTCCAGAAAGATATTCAGTTGACAGATTAACTTCATATGTACTAGATCCGAGTATAGTTGAAACATTGCCCAACACTTGGCTACCAAAATATTTTGTTGATCGACATTATTTACATCTACTTGACACTGTATGTTCAGTAGTAGTTTCTGGAAATTTGAGCGTTACAAGCAAATGTAACAACGTTGCTGCCTGTTTCTGCTAAATGCTGCTGTGTCTTTGTGATATTATTTAATAATTATGTGAGTTGTTGTGGCTGTACATACACCATGAAGCAAGAAATCAGTATTTTTTGACATTCTCGTTGTGATTTTCGCAGTCTTCATTGCGACGTGTTATGTCCATATATTTTACTTCAGTTTTAAAAAGCATTAATTATTTTCACTTCTTAAAAAAGCCTACCCAAGCCCAAGATTACGTTTGTTCCTAATCTGCATATGTACGCAATATCAACTTGTTCACACACGACAGTCAGAGTGTAATGAAAATAACATTGCTTAACGACAGCAGAATATCGTTGACAAGTTAAAATGAAAACGTTTTTCCTTGTAGGATTTCGGAATTCCTGCAGAATTCTCTTTCCGTTGGGAACACCTACAAACAGGGTGTTCATCACCATGCCTCTGCTACCGGATTTTTGTGCTTGGATTCTAAAATGAGTCCATTCAAGTACTTTCTCAGCGTCCAATTCCTTTTGGTATTTTGCCATTCATTCCGCATTGGCCAGATGAGCTTCAACATTTTTTGCAAAAACTTTAGAGATCTGGAATTATAGATAAACAGCTATAAAAACTTTCTATTTGCAAAACTTGCATGCTGTATATAACAAGGTATATCAAAAATAGGAAACAGCATTTAAAAGTAATAAAGTCAGTTCAACATTTATGGTTAAATTTGTATAACTGAAAAATATGTAGAACTCTAAAATTAATGAAAGAATCCTTGGAATCGAAGGGCTTACAGTAGAGCAAAACTAATATAAGCGGCTTCTAGCTTAGTGATGAGTCCTTCGTAGAATTGCAGTTTTTAATGTACTTCATTATGTGGTGTAAATCTTTTTTTGTGCATTAAATTCTATCGTGATACAAGCTACAGTTAACACAAGTTTTCCTGCTAACATTGTTCAGATATAAACAAATTAATGCAAAACCTGCGATTTCTCAAAATTCTGAAAACGTGATTTATGTCGTTTTTGCTGGTAGTATCTTCAAATTTTATTCTTGAAACGTTCTACTTTTTCATCTGTAGTGGTAAATGTCTTTATTTTATCTCACTTTTCATCATCTGCAGCAAAAGCATTTCGGCCCTCATTTCAGCTGTGAGTGCAAAATAGTAGGTGAAGAAAAATCAATGACATAACATCTATCTACATATATCTCAATCCTTCTTGTTTTTACAAGCCCAATTTTAACATTGTAGTCGGCAGGCTGCCCTGCTGCAAACTCCAAGGCTACTTCCAAAGTTTCTTTTGCAGAATGTTCATCTTCTGGGTCATCCCGATCAATTATGGGGTAAATACTGCAGAGCCTATCACCTATTTTGAAATAGCAATTTCTCAGTGATCGACCGTCAACAGAAATGTGTTCCACTAACTGCCTCTAATTGTCTTGCCAGCTGTTTTCGTCAGCTTCAATTGCATAAACGATTCTTTTGCTGCCCCTGATGACCGTTATGGTCTTTAGTTTCCAATGGGGAAACCTGTCATAGTTGTAAAGAGCTTGTGTTTTGTTCTGCAAATTATCAGGTTGAAAAAACCTTAGACCATAATCAAATGGTCCTGTTCCTAGAGAGGACATCTGAAGGGTTGTGGAACCCCTGCTATATTCTCTGGTAATTCTTTTGGCTTCATGTAACTGATACAATTTAATTTTTTCATTCCCCCAGTTGTCTTAAAAAATCCCAATAATCTTGGGTCAGCATAGACTTTGCATTTCTGCAATTCGATTGTCTCCACCTCAACACCTTCAGCACCACTGGGCCAGTTTCTGTACCTGGCACTTCTTTCTTTTTCATTTTAGTTTTATAGCTAATGGAGGCCAAACCATTCCTTTTTTCCAAGTGGGGTGGACAAGTCAATACCTAGCATTGATAAAGGTACTGAAACATCAAAAGGCACTGAGCCATTATTTGCTGTTGCTCAGGTCAGCTATGGCCACGCATTTCCAACCTTTTACAATATCTTAGATTGTCATATTTTTATGACAATGAATAACTCCTTTCTGTCAACTCTTCGAGGAGAAAAAGCCCACCCTCTCTCCCTCAAAGAAACGATAATTACCGTTATTTAGCTACAACTAAAAAAAAGGGCCATCATAGTTTTTTGTAAACTACAGACATTTGGGTATTGAAAAAGTCCCTCCGAGTGGTACCAATATCTCAAATTTCGATGGCTGGCTCATGGACTGACAGTGGATATGACGGACAGCAGAGGCCACAGCTCATCGAACTGCCATTGCCCCATGGTGATTATGCTTTAGGCATACGAGCCCACACCATTGAATTGATACACTCATTTTGATTTTGTGTGGCAACACGAACACACCTTTCTAACAGTTTGTGTCAATCAAAGCCATGTATGTGCGTCGCAATAATTCAAGAAATACTTCCGGCAGGAATTCATCTCCTTTGTACGTGGCTGCTCCTGTAGCAGAGTTTTATTACCATTTACACCATGTAGACTCACCAACTGGGCAAAAGCGATGCTGCTTTGCAGGGTATTCAGACTTAACACTGTGGTATAGAATAGCAATAATATTTTTCTTCATGGTGTAAACAGAAACATTAACTTTTCTTTCAGTTGGATTGGCCTTTGATAAAGTATTTTGTCGTATTGCCAGTCCATAATAGTTTTGATTTTTTTTGCGACTTTCTGTAAGTCGGCCCAGTCCCCCAATAGGTTTTCTGTCAGTAAGTATTCCTTTGGTAGATGATTTTAAGTCCATTAAATGTTTTCACATTATTTTTGTACATCTCCTACACAGTCCAGTTTTTCAACTTTACAGCTATCATAAGTGGTTTCAATGGTATTGAAAGCTTTGCTGTCTCTGTCACTTACCATTCACTTGTAACGGATGCTGTGTTTCCCAACTGATCTGTTCCAGAATTTTGGCGGCTTCTGCTTCCATTGCAGTTGAACTTCCAGTAAAATTAATATCATATTCACCTGAAACAAGGTGCTCCATCTGCCATTCCTCAAACTCTTCGTCATTTTTACATGAACTCTTCTTCCGAGTGCACTGTCTACGTTTCTTCGATAAGACATGATAGTTCAGCTCCTTTCCAGTGTCAATACTGATGGCAAATACAACTCCTATTGAAGTAAATCCTCTTTTGGCCCAGGTACCATCAAAAGAAATGGTAGCATTTACAAGCTCATCACTACCTACTCGATTATTTTCTCTAAAAATTTGTTCTCTGACCCTGTTTCCTGCCTTTTTTCATTTCCTCATCAGCTTCAGCTTCTGAAGCTTCCATGATAGCTTCTACGTGTTTACAGTAGGCAGGCTCCGGAAATACGCAGCATGTTCATAATGCTGCGGAAGGTTCTCAGCCCTTCATAACCTCCTGACTCTGGAGAATGGTAAACTGTACGTCTGTTTACATCATATGATTGACCTCTCTTTGTTATTGTTGATGAGCTTTTGAGAGTTGTCTGTTTGCACTGGTGTTAGGGCAGCTGGGGCAACGGTGAATCGTGCACTCCTTGGAGCTTCAGCTGCAAACCATCATTTTCATGAGGTCACGGTAATCTTTCTCAAGTTTGACATCTGCAAACATCAAAATGACTTTCTGGTAAATTGTACACACACACAAGCGGAATGATTACCAGAACGTCCTACCAAGACAAACCACTTTGGTAGCAGATTGCAAAACTTTTAAAAGGAAATGTTCTTGTCAGGGTGAGTTTTCTTGAATGCAGCATAGAGTCCTTTAAGATCACACAGCAGCAGCCTCTTCTGCATATGTAGAATTTTTTAGTTCTAATGCAGTCTTTGACTGCACAAAACTCTCCGTAGCAGCTTCCCTCATTTTTGAAGCCTTCAGCTTTTCCAATTCATATTTGCTTTTTTCTTTTCCACTTTTTTTCTCACATTCTTCAATTCGCTTTTTGATATCCTTAAAGAGCTGTTCATACTCTCCATAGTCAGCTTCAATCATGCTCGCTTTCAGCTTACTCACATATTTCGCATTATTTTGCCAAATCTTTCTCTGCATGACCTTTGAGTAACATCAAACTGTGTCTGCTTGTTGGAATTTAAAATTTCCGCAATTCTTGACCAAGTTTTACCTCTTTCCGGGCTTGATATTTGGTGTTTGTAAGGCTCGAGGTTTAAAACCTCTCGAAGAAGTAAAATTTGATGCGTGTGTTTCCAGATAAAGAGTTTCTTCTTTGGCCTAAAATGGCAGGTAAAACATGAATTCAGTGATAGAAAATTCGATTAAAAACACAGGCTTACGTTGCTCTTTTACTCATGGTTTCTGCAAAGAAGCAAATAAAAGTATTAAAAAGAATAAATATTTTGAAGATGCTTGCAACTACAGAAAAGAAACGTCCAATCATTTATATACCTACATACATACTTTATTGAACACATTTCCAAGGGCTCGTTTCAGCGTCAATTACAACGTGAACATAACTAACAGTATGTATAGTACCAAATTCATACCTGGGCTTTCAGAATATGACCTTAAAAATTGCATTTGGAATATCGTTTGTGACATATACATAACCAATGAATATCTGGATTTCGTGACTTCGACAAATTCAGGGCATCGGCTCACCTTGTTGATAGTTACCCAGTGAATTGTGCTTTTGACCATATATTGATACATTTAAGTGCACGAACAAGATAGGATGCAAGGTTATAGTTGTATGTGTTAACAGACGAAACAGTAAGGCGAAACGGGCAACCAGGTTTGTGCACTTTGGGAAGGCCATAGAGAACACCATGCATGGAACCAGATGGCAATATTTTATGAAACGTTTCATCATTAATAATACCGTCTTTTCTAAGTTCACGGAGAAAAGTAATCCTCTCTAGACTTCGCTGGATTTAGTGTAAGTTTTTTAAATGTAGTTTCATCAGAGATCAGCTGCTTCATTTTATTAAGCAAATAAATATGAAAATATATATTTTCTTAATGAAAATATTGGCAGTGAGAAACTTAATCTCTACTAGCCATTCATATATAAGATGTATGTCGAAGCATACGAAACGTTAAGTTCATAAATGAAAGTCAGTTTTACAACATGCGTTGTCTCGTTATGTTTATAACCGCAGTTTGTGTGTTATTTTTATTCAAGTTTAAATGGCCAAAGAATAAGAATTTCTACGATTTGAAATATCCCATTTGTGTCTATGTTTAGGATGTGTCGTGAGGTGTCAAGCTGGTTTCGAATTGTGTTTTATATTTTCATGTTCCCACTTTGGTACGATGAAAATTTTTCATCCAGAGCCAAGCCGTGGTGCACATATTGCAAACATTTGTTGAGCTCACTCTTTGCCATTCTTTCCACTTCTGTTTTGAACTCATTCCGCTGTTGAAACAACTCTATTAGAACGAAATATTGTTTATTTATGTATCTTAAAATCGCTAGTTTATTTTATTTAGATACGCATGTAAATTGTAAACAGCTTTGTGTCGCCGCGCCGGCAATTTAGTAGTGACATTTTGAATGTGTTTTCTTGTTCATGAATCAAATTTAAACGTACCTCGAAATACGTTCACTACAAATTCCTTTTTAGAGTTAAAGCAGCTAGGTATTTGGACCTTCTCTGTTGTCTGTTTCATGTACAGTATGTCTGGCGAACTGAAAGGGGAATTAGTGAAGTGTAATTAAGACTATGGTAAACTTTAAGTGGGTAAAGTGCATGTGTTGTAATAGACATGTTAAAAGATTATTTGTGGTTGTGGCCCCCGATCAAAATTGAGTCTCATGGGTAATTGTTTCATACCTGGATTGATCTATCTTCGATGGGGAAGTTCCCCGTGGGCACATTTGTTGAAGAGGGGGTCATCCAAATTTGCATGTTTGTCCACAATGTGACTAAGGAAGGACTTGAATTTTGCCTATATTAGTGGACCATTGCCATCTGAAGATCAGGTGGCACTCCAGAACACGTGTCTCTCACAGGGCTTCATCCATTTGATTAGGATACTCAGAAGGGTGTCAAGGTTTTGGAGCATTTTCAAGTGTTTGTAGCGATTTCAGTATGTGTGACGTTTTTACAGAAGTCAAGGTTTTCATCCAACGGTACAACTATAATGTTCTCAGCTTCCCGCAGCTTTTGCTCTGGCTCATGGGTGACTGTGGCAGGTGATAGCTGCTGTATTAATGTTAAGGTTAGTAGATGCAGCTGGGTTATCCCCCAAATATGTTGTAAGTATTACCTTTGTGTAATCATCTTGGTCAAGGCTGAGGATGTGGGTTTGGATCACTATATTCCACTGGACTTTTAGATGGCCTTCTTCAGCCAAGGTGCTTGATCGGAAGTGATGCAGTTGTGGTTTAGTTTCCTTGGTTGAGGGGCATTGATCGATGTCATGAAACTCAAACACATCTTGATATTTCCTTCACCAAACACCTTCTTCCGTTACCAAGTAGTCAGCAATTTATTGGAGATGGGCTTGCCACTTCCTGTGTACGTCTTCATGATCGTTGATGGAACTTGGGTATGGTTTGGGGCTTCTAGGGCTGCTGCCAGATTACTGATAGCTTGCTGCTGGTCGCTTGTAATATCACCTCTTCATCCAGCTCTTCCTTTGCTTGAAGACGAATGAGGTTGGGCATAAGGCTGGGGTGATAATTGGTGGTTCTTTTTGAGATCCCCTTGATGGTGTTAAAGAACCTCTCCTGCTTTACGCATTGACAGCTAAGCCAGAAATGATCCAATGCATTAACCCACAATGTCCACTCGTGTTTTGGAAGTACACAATATTATTTTCAGCTTTCCAACTTGCTTGAATGCATTACCAGTTTCTTTTCCAGTTTAACTAAAACAAACGCACCTTATTTTCATCTGTTCTTTCTGAAAGCGGGATGCATGGAGTTATGAAAAGTTATTTTTTTTCTTTTGACGATTTTTTGTTAAATTTAAACAAAGCATGCTGAAGTTTTTCTACAATAATGAATATCTCTACAACGGTATCATTTTAAACAAACAAATATATTATCTGCGTGAAATATATATTCATTTAACAAAAAAATAATAAAAAGAGGAACTAAAAACGTACTATTTTTCACTTCGTATCATCAATAAAAATCATGAATTAATAAACGTAAAGTTAAATGCCTTTGTACACGGTACTCTAACAGATTCTTCATCTCAGCGGATGACTCCTTGTGTTCTTTTCTTTCTGGTTACGATGGAAACTCATTTCAATTTGAAAATTTGAATCATTTGGGTTTCCGTTGTCGGAAATGTCACGGAAACACTAACATACGCGTTTCCACTGTGCTTCCGCTTTGCGGAAACATGTTATTTTGTGCTGTGAAGGATGGAGTGGTGATAGATTTGGTTATATAATTGCAAAGGGTCAGTGCTGGTGTTCGCTTGTCCTCTGAATTTCCAACAAAGACTGATGGATAGTGCGCCAGATTTCTTCAGTACAGCTGTTTTCTGAATCAGAGCAATACAGTAGTCAGCAGTTCTCTTGCTGTCTTTTTTGCCCATGGCAGTGTTAGTATTACCCACTGCGTTTTCCTCTTTTGGCTTCAGCTGTTTTTGAAACTCGACAAAAACATTTTTATGTGGTGACTAACATCATGAAGAGGCTCAGTAGGGAGGATTTCATTATTGCTAAAACTGAGGTTCTTTAGCGAGGCTTGAGGTCATTTGAAGAGAAGGGTTGCTACTCTCTGTTGGCCACACATCAGAGAGTCAAGTTCCTTTTGAAGCACCTTCATATTCGCATCTTTGAACACTCCATGAAGGCTAGCGTATGCACTAAATCTGGTGTTGTTAAGGGGATTGCCCTTCTTTGTAATTGAATTCCGTCTTGCCACAGCACCTTCTAGAACAAGTTATTGTTTCCGCGGGACTGTTCTCAGCTCACAATTGAGCACATGATAAGCTCATCAGTGCAGTCACAGTGGACACCACAGCAGAGGTAGTGTCCACCCTTTTGCTGCCCAAATTGTGTAAATTTCCTGCTTTTGAAAAACACATACCAATACAATTCTGTTGATTGAAAGATACAGCACTGAATTCATTATTGAAAGCATGGGAATTATGCAGTTTAAAAATAAACTTTCACATTACTGTAAAGTGTTACTTTTAATGGACTTTGCATTCCAACACATGCAATTATTAATTTGACTTGTTCATCAAACATGTCCACCCACAAAAACTAGTTGCCTCTTTTGTGATTGGTTCATGATGGGAACCTTCTTTGTACCAATTACTTTACTTCGTTATCATTGGACAACTGTAGAGACGTTTCCACTGTTAAGATCGCCATTAAAAAGTAAAGCTGTGATTGGTTTAGAGTGAAGACATTTCCACTCAAATTGTGCGTTAAAGGTCAAATTCAACAATAACATTTTTAAATGAACAACTGTTTTAAAAGACTTTCTGAAAGTAAGAAGCCAATTTCCTAACCACGAATACTTTATCGCTGCTTGACCCCAGTCGTTACTTTGGAACTGCATATCCCGTTAGAGTGGAGGAAATCTATCCCTGAGGCCACTTAAACACAAAAGTTCACAAGTTTGTATCCACGCAACTCCTCAAATCTTTTCTGTCTTTGTTCTTTGTTTTGCTGTTTTTCCAGTACGTCTTCATCACATCCAAGAGATCACCATGCTGTGCAAACTCTAGGATTAAAGTTACTGGTTCTGTATTTGTGGCAAAAGAAAATCTAGAAATAGAAATAAACAGGATGATGGAAAACACTAGGAGAGAGCACGACCAAGCCGTTTTAACTTCTCTTCATATATTTTGAAAACAAAATTCCTTCATTTTTAACTCATGGATATGCCGAAGGAACCCCAACGTTAGCACTTACGTCATCAACTCTACTGAAGCTTATATAAAATAAGCTGGAATTGGTGGGTTACGGAGGTGGGATTTGATTTTCGTAATTATCTATTTTTAATCTTATTTGTTGCTTTTCTTGTATTCTTTGAAGATAAGGCTTCACATGATCATCAAAAGTCATGGAATTTGAAAATACATTTTCAGGCTTGGAAAGTCACGGAATTTGGGGAAAATGGCCAAGGTCATGGAATTTTATCTTTTTTCTTGACCTATGATTTTAGGTGAATAAAATTTAAATATAATAGGGCAGCGTGGTTATACGGAGATTTTGACTTGGTGAAAATGGCATCGACAAAACTGGATTGGATCATCGGATCGGAACACAGTAAAACATACAAGAAAAAATAATGTAAAATACTAATTTTGTTTTAAAATGATTAAAATAGTTTTACTTTTTAATCATCAACCTTAACCAATCTTATCAATAATAGACTGAATGCAACAGGAACAATAGCACAAAATATAGTTTTTTGTAAAGATAAAATTAGTATAGTTTAAAACCCAAACGTTTTCAATCTTACAGGTCATCTTCAGAGTTCAAAGCTAAATAAAAACTGCCGTGTCATTGTTAAAATATATAGAACTTGCGGAAATTAAGTCACCCCGATTCCCTTTGGGAAAATAATTAGTTCATAAGATTGTACTTGTTTATTAAGTTCTGGATTGGTTGGTATGATTCATAGTGCCTCGACAATGTGTCTTTTGATGAACGAATGAACAGTTCTCAAAGGCTTCTAGGTGAAAGAATGAGTTGACATTGTTTTAAGATGTCTGGCTGGCTCTGATTGTTTTGATTTGTGTTCATGTTCTTGTATTCTGACTTCTAGATTCCTGGTCGTTTCACCGACGTATTCCACACCATAATTACAAATTCCTCTGTAGATAACATGTGACGTATGGACATTTCTAATCCCAGCTGCATCCATAGCTCCATATGAGCCCTCGAAGTTTGAAATACAGTTTGGCTGCTGGCCTTCCCACCACTCTCTGAAGTCATCAGTTCCCTCCTTGTATTTCCATAACATGCACTCTCTTCATTCTTTCGGCATAACCTCTTAATCAACAACCTTACTAGTCACAATGGATATGGCCGTGACAATGCCATACGAGGATGAATATCCCCATTTCCTCCACGTACTGTTTGCAGAAATTCCAATATTATGATTACCATTTTCTTCCGGCTCATATATATCTTTCAATTCCTTGACTGCATTTTGCATGCTTTGCTTGCTAACACTTTCAGCTGCGAGTGCAATTTCTCTCACATGGTCTTTGTAGGAATTTTTATTCATAGGTGGCATCATGTTCATAACTGCCGAAAACTTTACGAGACCTTGGTGTCCAAATCCATTATTTCTGGCCACAAGTACAGCTCGTCTTTGAGCTTTGAAGGCTTTTCCATTCACAACTATTTCTGAAGTGTAGAATTCTTTTTTGTACGTGCATTAAGGAACTTGCATTTTACAACTAGCAGAGAAGCAAAGCCAATTCTTTTCTCTTTGTCTTTTTCCAGCGCAGCAGGAGTTTGACCGTATCTGCATGCTGGACACCAAAGTGACTGAAAAACTGATGCCAGAATAAAAATATCAACGAAACGGAATCCTTCAGGGCCAGTACTGTCAGCGAAATCTTCAGTTATAGAATTGCTTGAATCTGACAACTTACAGAGTTTCTTGACTGGGTCATTCCATGTCAAATCACCCAGTGCCCCACGCACCTTGGTCTTGGATTATTTTCATTTTACAGCCAAATGTTCCAATTTCATCAGAAAGAACAAATCTGAAGTTTTAGCCCAAACTGGCGAAATAGTTTTTCTGGCTATTTTTGTTTCAGTGTTAAGTCTCCAATAGGCGGACGTTTAATCTGACACTATATTCAGGGCTCAGTATTTCCCAAAACAGCACACTCAGTTACCTTAACTATTTTGCGGGAGTAGACTAGCACACGAAGATTACCAATATTGCAAAATGGTAGTTTTTAATGTAAACCCTGTGATTACAGTTGCTATGCAAATAGAGAAAAATTACTGTTGTTCTTTATGCAAGACCCATGTTCCGGCACTCAAAACTGCTCTTTGGGTTCAGTGGAGAGTCTAAATATTTCTTGTGCATTAGGCCTGCCACACTGGCTTTAGAATCTTTGCATTGCATGGTAACTTAGTAAATTGCTGCAGATTGGCAAGCCCGTTAAATTGGACAAAAGTCATTTTTGGGTAATTTTTAGCAGCCAATTAAAAAAATAATATTCTCTGATTTCCAATTTTTTTGCTTTATTATAAAGATACTTGTATGTAGTTTATTTGTGCCAAATATCATTAACTTCATAAAAGTCCTTCATGGTGAAATTAATTCCTAAACATATCGAGCTTTGAGACCCCTACGGCTTGAATTTGTTGTGCCAAATTATATAAGAAATAAGTCATTAGTTGGTAGAATTATCAAGTATCGAAAGCTTTATTTGCAGTCCCATTTATGTTGTCCTAACCTAGGCTAATCCACAATAATAAAAATGTTACTCGCTTTATAGCTGTTCCAGTCAATGTGTGTACAAGAAGTGCAGCATCTACTAAGCAAGACTGTCAAGTTAGTCTTTGTTATTAAAATCTAGATTTACTGCCTGTCATTTGAGGTGCTGGGTGCATTTATCACGTGAAGGATACACTGCAATGGCACATGGCTGACATACTCTCTTTTCGACCAGTGAAATGAGCGTACAGGGCCATGAGGGTGCATAAATGAAGCAAGTACATCTCCTTCTTTGAAAGTGTTCCGAATAAGGCCAATCCACCAATTTCCATCATACAAGCACCCGATGAATTTGCCAATTTCGTAGTCATTAGTTTGATCTGTTGTTTCTAACACCGTTGCCTCAAATGAATAACAAATTGTTTCCTGACACCCGCAGTACAAACAACTTTCCTTCACCTTTCACTTGGTTGTAGCACTGGTGACTTCTGGTCCCAGACACTGTCTTAGCAGTTTTTGCTAACAAAAAAGAATGTCACATTCTCAATTTGTTTGCTTGCCCATTCATAGAGGTCAGTTGGCTTAGGATGTGACCAGACACAGTAGCTTGCAAGCTTGCACGAACAGCTTCTCTCTTTACTGTGCATCGAACTCCATCACATGCATTCTTCCCATGGCTAGTGGTAAAGAAAATCCCATGGAGCGTCAATTTCAGTCTTTACTATGCAGTATCAAGTTGGAGAAGTTCTTATAGTTTTTATACTGTGATGCTGCTCCATCAGAGTTTCCTAAGTTTTGGGAGCTCAACTTTTAAGTTAGGGAGGACAAGGCCAAATTTGAAGTTGCTTTGACTTGCACAGAAGTGTACTAAATTAATAGATCTCGATTTTTGA
>JAOCNB020093006.1:0-11783 GCA_026546465.2 Palythoa caribaeorum | reverse complement strand
AGTAGTAATAGTAGTAGTAATAGTAGTAGTAGTAGTAGTAGTAGTAGTAGTAGTAGTAGTAGTAGTAGTAGTAGTAGAGGCAGTGTTAGTGCTAGCGACAGTGGCAGTGGGAGTGGTAAAAATTGCTTTGCTATCTGTTTCTGACGTTCAACTTAGATTGAATTTAACTTCTGAAATGGTGTACGCCTATAGCTGGTATATATCTCGCAACCAACGATTATGTGGAATTCATTCTTCTACCTCATTCTTGTTGCAAAAAACAAACGAATTTTGTTGATTCGTGGAATAATTGGTCTACAATATCTTTAAGTTTCAACTTCTAAAGAATGATTAATTGTTTTAAATTTATATAAGACTGAAGAATATCAAGGTAGTCTTCTGCCTCAAATGTATGTTTAAATTTTCTGTAAAAATCTAACTTAGTAGAACTTTAAGTCTATTTTAACCAAAAATCTTCATATTTAGTCTTAAGTTCTAAAATCAGTTTGCATACAAGTTCCTTTGTCAAACAACATGGATTTCTTGAAGATCTGGAGTTCAATAAATTGAGAAGCTTTCGAAGTCTTTCACTATAAGAAATTAGACAATTAAACTCTAATCCTTGAGACAGTAAGAACATTTGCTTTACAATTGAATTATCTTTTGAATTTAGATATATAACGTAGTTTAAAATGTGTTCAACAATCATAATTTGTAAAGGAAATCGACCCACTTCAGCACACGCTGCATGATTTGAAGCTTTCCTGTTCAATCCCAAAAACGTTTTGCACAATTGAAGATGAATTTTTCAAGACCAGATCTCTTCACACCTCCACCCACAACACGGTAGAAAACAGCCCATGACTTACCGGTATGAAACAAACTCCTGGAACTGCCTCTGCTCGTTCCATATCCTCCTTTGCTTCTGGTACGTCTGCTGCATGACCAAGTTGGTGATCCTTTTCCACCATCAGCCCAGGGATTTCTATAGCGTCTGCTCCATGACCAAGTTGGTGATCCTTTTCCACCTTCAGCCCAGTTAGAGCGCCCAGTCCTTCCATTCCTTGTAAAGGATTAAAGAGCGCCACCGTACACAGCTGAGCGATGATGGCAAACAACAAACACAACTTCATGGTTGATCTGTTTAAGAGATAAAATATAACTCAAGATTGGTAATCGGTTAGTCGATTGTACTTTTTGAGGTTCTTCAGACTTAAACCAGCAGTTTAATGTTATAGCCACTGTATACATTGTCATATTTGATGTAAAATTTACGATATTGAAATGGCAAATCTACAAATGTTCAATTTATCAAAACTAAAGTCCAAGATGTTCGGAACCACGAGAAAAAAGCTTATAAATCTACAAGGAACATACAGTAGAAATGTTTCTGTTCCTCTTCACTAAAACTCACATTTGTCAAGAGATTGAAGCACTCAGTTAGGTATTGTCCCAACTACTCGACTTGTTAAAGTAAAGTAAAGTAAAGTAAAGTAAAGAGACTATATTTAACGAGGGTAGCACGTAACAGTAATTCAACTGGTAAAGTTGTGGCCCTCGGTGCTGCCTGTTTCTTACCAGTAAACCTTTGTAACGAATCCTTGGTTACTATACTATATAAAGTTTTAAATATCTGTATTATTTATTCTTTTGTCAACCACTTTTATATACCATTCTACGATCAGTGTGCTGCAGCATTCTGATGATAGCAGTCAGTAGGTCCTACCGTAAAATGTAGATGGAGTACAAATCAAAAGTGTCGTTATTACTTTAAAATTTATAGTTTACATTTGCAGCTATTTAGACCTTTTAGAAATGAGAATAAAATTCAAAACAACCCTGCTGTGACATCAGCCTGAAAGAGGTGTAACATGGCGTAACTTCAAGTGCATGATAAATTCTGTTTACAGTTAGTCAATTACGAACAGCTTTTTACCTTTTCTCTTTTCTACTTCTTGAGTTCTGCTGCTCTTCTTCTTAATGCTCAGACCAAAGCAATGACAAATTCAGCTCCTTCACCCTCTTTTATTCACTGCCAGTCTTTTTATGACACTTAATGAATTGACGTCCGACAAAATTGGTGTTCATTTGTTTTGAGATAATTATTTCTTAACAAGAGGCGATTCACCTTTGTGGAAGGTCGACAACCACAGCCAGTCACGTTGTATATTGCTCTAATTCTAGGTAAATGGTGGAGTTCTAGGGCAAAAAGGGACGCACCGGCTGCAGCTATACGCAAGCTTAGCCGTTCACAGAAGATAATTTAAGACCCGGAAGGCTTATAAATGGAAGCTGCTAATTAAGTGGACGAAACCGTATATTTTGAGCAATCAGATTCGGTCGGTCTAATTGCTGAAAATTACACTTTACTTGCGTCATCCAAATTACTAATGAGTTAAGCAAAAATTTTCCATAATTACTTTCTAAAATTAATATGAAAATTATTTCCCCAGATAGGATACGAAAAGTTGCATAATTTAACAAGCGATGACACAATTCTGACCAAGTACACTTTTTTTATAACGTCTTATTTTGGGTCCAGGCGGAATGTTCTTAAATACTTTGGGGATTTTAGCTTTAAATGCTCTTAAAATGTTCTTAATATTATCATACTTTTTTTGGTGTACAATTTTTTTTTATAAAAACAACTTTACAGAAACAACGACACTATATGTAATTTAAGAAGGTACAAACCTTCGATATCAAGTTGACTATACAAGTAGACAGAGTAAAAGAGAAAATAATGCACAAGTCCTGCAAATTGTTCTTGTAAAACTTCCATGTATTTTACTCTAGTTGCAAACAATGTTGTACTATCGACTGTTACCCGACTCTATGCTATTTTGCCTTATTATATAGAAATAAAGTTCTCGACCATTCTTCAGCTTCGAGTGTGCTCTTAGCATGATCTCAAATTTTGGCCGATTTTCAGCCTGTCATTGTCATAAGAGAGGTTCTTATAAAAGGAGAGTGTCTAGTTAATAATCGCTTTGATTCGTTGATCTGTCGGTAGCTAGAAAAAGGTAAAATTATAAAAACGCCACTTAAACAAAAATAGTGCACACTTATTTACAAAAAATTTAATAACCATTAAATTTCTCTGAGGCCCATTTTTAATTTTTGGCGACTTAAGTTGTAATTTATTCATAAACTGTTCTATAAAATTATATATTTTGAACGTAGAGAAAAGTTGATAAAGAAAATATTGAACGTTAATGTAAATCTTAGCAATTTCGATTATAAAACATTATTTAATAAAATACTTTCGTTGAATAGTTCTATTTTTAATCTGACTATTAAGTTCATCGGAGATATTAAGAAGAGGGTTTTTTTTCATCTAAAATTTGAAAGAAATAGATTATACTTGGATCCCACAAGCGTTATGCTTCTACTATACTTGGATTAGAATAGAATATTAGCTATCTCTCATATATATTAATTGAGAAATCCACTGATGTAAATCCTAGTAAAACAAAGAGCGCCCGGTTCGAAATGCACATAACCAACAAAACTTCAGACTTCAGAGCTGCCTGCAGCATTTTTGACATGGTGATGATATCATAACAAATGACTTGAGAAAAATCATGAAATGTTTTGTTTTATACTTTATTGCTGACTAAAATCAAAGAGCCAGTTTCAGTCAAGTTTCTGCCTCGAAATTTTTCCTAATTATAATTCTTAAATTGTTCTCATATCTTCGACTTTGTGCGGTTCGAAATGCACTCCCTTTACAAGCGATAAAATCCTGACATTGTAAATGAGGCCACCAGATCAGATCATTCAAGCCATTAGTTCACAATATGTGAGAAACATCCAGTGTATTCTTTTTGTGTTTTATAATATAAGTTCACCGAGTTTCTACTCAGTGATATATTTTCCTTTTTGAGCATCAGCCAAAGCTTATTCTGAAAGTACTTGTTCTTATCATTTTTGCCAAGTTCAGCCTTGAAGTTATAAAATTATTCTTGTAGAAAATACGTTTATAGATGGGTACACAATGTGGCTTTTGCAGCTCAACCACGTGAAATGACCCACAATAAAGTAGGGTTCGCGCTACACCTTGAGCTTCTATTTTTCAAGTGCGCCTGAAAAGTCCTTAAGTTTTAGAAATTCAGCTCAGACTCCTTGACTGACTTCTTAAATCCAATTCTATTTTTCAAGTGCACTTGAAAAGCCCTTAACTAATTCATCAATGAATATTTACCACAGAGTAATCCCAAGTTCGTACGAATCCAATGTGGCTTTTGCAGCTCAACCACGTGAAATGACCCATAATAAAGTAGGGCTATATTTTTCAAGTGCGCTTGAAAAGCCCTTAAGTTTTAGAAATTCAGCTCAGACTTCTTGAAAACTCCTCAAATCCAATTCTCTTTTTCAAGGACGCTTGAAAAGCCCTTAAGTTTTAGAAATTCAGCTCAGACTCCTTGAAAACTTATTGAATTTCAACTCGAACCAATAAGGTGAGAGCCATACCCAAGCTTCAAAAATAATATAATTTATCCTGCGTCGTTAAAGCGCTGCCCACTGGAATCTCTTTTAAAAAAAAATACATAACTATAACTAAAGCAAGTTTCTTTCTGGCTGTACCACTTGAAATGGCGTGTTTTTGTAACGATATCAAAATACAGTTTATAACATGATACTACTGACAAGACTCCTTGAAAACTCCTTGATTTTTTCGTTTTTACATCAGCACGAATCATTATACAGATTATAAAGGCTAAATAAAAATGACTAAAATCAAATGAACTATAACCGTTTGAGAAAACCACGTATGTGATGGTTACCACCTCAACTATATTCTGTTTATTTTATTTTATTTTATTTTATTTTATTTTATTTTATTTTATTTTATTTCATTTCATTTTTGTTTGTTTGTTTGTTTGCTTGCTTGCTTGGAGTTCTTTTGTCTGCTTTTTTATTCGTTTTACATTTTCCAGCCAAAGTTTTTTGATATGAATAAAACTGAAAGAGAAATAGTTTCCTAGCATTTAATATTCAATATTTGCGAAATTCTTTCGAACATTCGTGATGTTAAGACAAAGGATTCACGACAGATAAAAGAAAGAACAAAAAAAGCGATTTCAACTTCTAGCTCTGAACTGACTGCGACAAAACATATACAGGAAGTCGGTTTGATAGATCTACAGTTTTCAAAAATTGTGTTTTCATCTGAAAAATACGGCCAGCGTTTATTTAGATTTGATAACAAAAATTCTTCACCACAAATATAACTTTGTTATATTCAGTACACAAATTGAGGATGAAGCATATATTCATCGAAATAAACCCAATACCACGCTGTCACCGTAATACAAGAAATGTAAGCAATCTTTCTCGTCTCATCTCAAATATTTAATAAAATTAAGCAAAGTCCTTGTTTCTTGAGTACTATAAAAAATTAAGTAAAGAAATACGGCCGAAAAATATCTAAAAAAAAAATTAAACCCGTGGATTTGAGGTTCGTTTTACCAGGTTTTATTTGTTTATTAGGTTGTTTAGTTTTGTATATTCATTTTGTTTTAAGTATTTCTCTGTCAAAACATAGTTAGTCTTAAAATGCCAAAGTAACCACAAAAAACCGACAATTCCGCCAGTTTATCTTTTAAAATGTCCTTGAGTTAATAAGTTAGTATTTGTTTCACACACTGAGTTTCTATGGCAAATTAAAAAATTATGGAATCATATAAAATCAAATGCTTGAATCATATTTTCTATTTGCTGTTTTTTATTCCCACGATTTCTAAAAACAACTACAGTACAGAGAGATTTTAACTATTTGTCAAATGAACATTTGAAATTAATGCAACATACGAAAACTGATGAGTAATAACTTTTTATTTTATACAATACAATACAATTTTATTTGCCACTATTTACAGCGTCTTTCTACAACATAGTTTACATAGTTTACATACGTCTTTCTACAACATAGTTTACATACATACAATAACACTAACTTTTAGAGATGCTAATTATTACTACACATCGCAAACTAAAAGATTGCTCTCGGCTGTTTTTTCATACATATTTTTTTTATAGTTCAGTGACGAAATAACAATTAATTTTATTACATAATGAAATGCTCAAACACTTGTTATCATGAACAGGTTATTTTTCCTTAAGGCATTTAACAGATTCAGTCTTTATTGTTCGCTCATTAAATGGTTGCTTTATTTATATCAGGTAAAGTTTTAAAATTGTGAACCAAGACATGCCCTCCGGTAACATTTCGCTTTTCGTCCAATATTGCAAGTGATCAGCGGTAATTAATTAAGACAAACTCTCTGCGGAACTCGATGAGGAATCAGTAATTAGGTTACTTAAAAAGCTCTTCTCAAACGTCAATCTGATTGATACAGTTTTTATGGTTAACTATCAATGAATATTTGCCACAGAGTAATCCCAAGTTCGTGCGAATCCAATGTGGCTTTTGCAGCTCAACCACGTGAAATGACCCACAATAAAGTAGGGCTATATTTTTTCAAGTGCGCTTGAAAAGCCCTTAAGTTTTAGAAATTCAGCTGACTCCCTGAAAACTCCTTAAATCCACTTATCATTTTCAAGTGCGCTTGAAAAGCCCTTAAGTTTTAGAAATTCAGCTCAGACTCCTTAAAAACTCATTTACCATCATTGTGAACCAAGACATGACCTCCGGTAACAAGTTCGTACGAATCCAAATTTTTTAAGCTTTGACTTTAATTAATCAAATACGCCATACAATATATCACACGAGTTATATGCACTCTTTTGTAAGAACGCTTTTTAAATTACAATAAACTTTACAGTGTTTAGAAAAAATTTTCAGTTTTACGTACGTTTACTGGAAGTGTTTAGTGAGATGGTTTGTTCAGTGGTCGTAGCATAGCTTCATATTGAATAGTGAATGAATTAATCTAACAAATTGACTCAATATCCAACTCGTGTGACTTCATACATTGGCTTCAGTGTAAAACACTGCATCGGTTCGCAGAGCTCACGGTTCAAATCCCGTCGCTATTTATTTCCGCCGTCTAAAATCAGTGGCTTATCCTTAAACTGAGCGCATTAACTGCAAAAACTCTTCATTTATGTGTCCTGGAAAAATGATTGAATTAAAAAACAGAACTGAAAGCAGCATTTTACAAAAACTTTACAACATTTTTATTGTGTTCCAACCTTTCACCTTCCCCCGCGCCGCCCCTCAAACGCAGTCATCTGCATGCTCTCTCCCCCGTTCCATGTTCTGTTGTATGTAAGTGATAAACTCCCATAGATGTCAGTTTTCCAGTGAATATTAACTCAATAAACTTTCTTTTCTATTTAAAAGTAATGTGTATGTTCCATGCTCTTATTTTGACGCTGTTTTTCCAACATGTTTGAAACTCAGTTGACAATACAGGTCGTGACGCAGTGAAGTGTTTATTAAGTGTTCCAACTAAAAAGGTTCCATTTCATTCAACTGTACCACTTATAATTAACCCTTTCCTGCCGAGTTTTAAAAGTCAAAATCACAAAATTCATGAAAATTGTCAACTTCAAGTTTTTCTGAATAAATGAACATTTTCTGAATTTACTTTTAAATATGGTTTCATCAACTGTTTCAAAAGTTAGAGCGAATAACACCAATCATTTCTACACTTCAAGAAAAACAAAATGAATAGTCTCTTTATAGGGTTTCATCAACTGGTTCAAAAGTTAAAATGAATAACACCAATCATTTCTACACTTCAAGGCAAACAAAATGAACGTTCACTTTATAAGGTTTCATCAACTGGTTCAAAAGTTAAAATGAATAACACCAGTCATTTATACACTTCAAGACTTTATAGAGTTTTGACCACCAGTTTCAAATTTGAGATATTTCTGGTTTATTTGCAATTGGATTTTAGCAGCTGGGATAACGGTTAATAATTGTGAAAACAATTATTTTGTTAATAGCAATTTCTTTACTCTTAATTTGGTCATCAGATACGTCACGTCTGTTTTGAGTCATTTTTCAATATTGATACCAATGATTTCATTATCAACAAATCATTTGTTTGTTAGTTGATGTATCACGTCTTTTTTGTTTCAAAAAGTGTTTTATGACTGGGAAAGTGTGCCGAATCTGTGCTGATTAACTCAGTATAAAAAAATATTATCCGTCGCCCTAAAATCAAGTTCGTGCATCAAAATAATTTATTCTTCAAATACATTAGTTGTTACATCTTTTTTTACTTCAAAATGTTTTTTGATTAATGGGAAAGTGCGCCGACAAAAATTAACTTAGTACGATATAATCATCGCTTGCAAACGTAGTTAATTGGAAGAAATTATTTTTTAGAGAAAATGGAAATTGTCTTTGACTAACGTCAATTCACTGAAGTGTTAAGTCCCAAACCGGTCTATAAAAAGCTACCGTGTGGGTAAGTTTTCAATTGCTTTTCTTACTCGAGAGAGAATAGCTGAGAAGAAGAACAAGTGAAGAAAAAAAGAAAAGATAAATAGAAGGTATTGTCGTTTGAAACTTAAACATTTGTTTGGCTTACGTATAGGTAAATAGTTTATTTGCTGAGTTTCTTCTTCGAAGAAACAAGCGAAAGTGGACTTGAATCTTGTTTTGTTATAAATAGTGTTGAGTACAGTACTACAAGGTGAGTTACTGGTTACAGGGTCAAGTTATAAAATAAATGTGCAGTATACAGTTATACATTATGGCTAAACATTTTTAAAGCATATAATGCATTTTGTGTTGATTAGTATTCTGTAAAAAAAATTGGACCTCGTCGGACTAATAACCGTTTTTAGCTTTGGGAAGATGAAAATGTCATAAGCAGTGTGTATGTGTTTTTAATTTGTACAATCTTCATGATATAAATTAAGTAATTTCTGGAACTATTCTAAAATATTTTGGTTTCTTCAGCATCAGGATGAAATCAGTTTTGAGCCTCGCTGTTATTTTCCTGCTGTTCGCTGTGGTGCAGTGCGAATTCATTCCGTCGGAAATGAATGAAGACCTTCGTAAACAGGTGGTTGCCGCTGACACACCGGAGAAAACGTGGGCTCTAATTGAACAAAGCAAATCTCTGGCACGTGCCCAGGCCCCACCCGCTGCTTGCGTTTCACCAGTAAGTGAAAACATTTACGTTCGTCATTTTGTTTGAGCAGTAGCGAAGAATTAATGAAACCAATAACACAGATGTCGTTAGCGGTCCAAAGCACTGATGAGAGACCAATGTTTTAGACCATACATGTATTCCTAAATCAATAAACAGTGTCGGGCGTGTTTCTATAGATTTTTTTAAAAACAGTCCCTTGGCTAGTGACGTAGGCGAACAAGAAGGAAGTTTTGAAAGAAAACAAAAAGAAGAGGTTTAGTCTCAAACTTCAAGAAATTAGAGTTTCAGCAAAATGAAAAATCCCCTTTTAAGAAACTTAATTGCTCCGTCAACAGTTTCAGTTATTTTAGGCGCTAAAATTAGAAACTTTTAATTTCATACCTTGATTGTACTTGTTTTAACAAAACCCTGCTTATAAAATGTTAAAGGTTTTTTGGCTTAACAAACTATTTTTTAATCTTGGATACACACTTTTGCAATTTATGAATGAGAAGTCAATTGAACTTACCGTAAAAGTATGGTTTTATATTGGCTAGTATGTACACATTCTCGGCTAGTTGTCTAAATTTTAGACACAGTATTTTCTTATTTTAACTTAACGTCGGATTAGCATAAAGTTCATAAAACTGCGGAATCTCTAAGCGAATTTCGAAATTTACTTACTTCCACTTACCAAAACACAGCCTGATGCATGGAAAACAGGCTTTGAATATATAATATTGTTTATTATTATAGTATTATATTTTTAGTGTTTATTTTTAACCGGATAACAGGTGAACTGATCAATTGAAATGAAAAAATAATACCTTTACTCAAACCGGATTGCTTTTATCCTTCAATGAGACTTCTAAAAATTAAGAATGTGACCTGATGAGACTCGACACACCTGCTCCAGGGACCCTTGTCTGTGAATGGGCAGAATTTTTGTTAGTGGTTGAGACGACTAAAACTTGATAATATTATTAACATCAGTGCCAATGAACAGTTCTTCGTCATTTTGATGAGTTCAGGTACCTGCAAATGGTCGAAAAATTGAAGAAAATAACAAAACCAGAGCATTTAATGGCACCCTGGCGCTCACAAAAGCAAAACACAGAAATGGCGGGATGTGTCACGTGATTACCAGTCATCACCTGTGATGATGTCATACCCTACCTAGCTCCCCTCATTTTGGTTCCAGTGCTATAGTTACTTTTCAGTAACCCCCTCCCCCCGCTGGACCAAAAAATGATTCTTTTTTGGGGGTTTACTCCTGCCTTAACACACATAACTCGGCCTTGTATGTAGTAGATGTTTTGACTAGGTGACTAAAATTTTAACTTATTGTCGTATTATATATTATCGATTAGCCTATACGTTATCAAAACCAAATGCTGCTTTTTTTTTTTGCAGTATCCTTTGAAATATCGCGTTTTGTTCCCAGAATACTTTACGTGCAAGTCGTTTGCTACCTGTTACAAAAATGGCACTGCTGTATCCATCGATTTGAAGCAGAAAAGTTGTTGTTTAACATGCAATTGCCATTTGTGGAATGGCATATTTGACGTCACCAAATCTCTGGGTTTGGTTTTGTTTGACTTCATTGTCTGCTTGGCTTCTTGCCTACAACAACCACGTTGCACTTGGTAACTGACTTACAATTCATGTAAACGCCGCCTCGTCGGTGAAGTCTGAGAACAGTTGCACTGGGTTTTAATAAAGGGTATTTCAAAACGTTGAATTTGTTTGAGTTATTACTATAATTATAGTTGTCTTTAAAAAAAAAATTAAAACTCGATAAAATATTTTTGAAAATACGTGAACATTTTCGATTGAAGTGATAATCGCCAGGCGCATGTGCTGAATTTGTGAGTTTGATCTTTCTCAGTGACATGCCACAAGTGCTACTCTTATGCTTGACTCTGCTTAATCATATCTTACCCGGGCTTTCTGACGCCCCAGAGCTTTATAGTTTATGAATCAGATGTGCTACGCGAGCTTTCCTTACAGAATCACGTTTATATTTAGGAATTTCAAGAGGAATAAAAATCATATCTGTGCGAGAATGGTTAGTGCTAAGGAAATTGTCTAGAAACTGCTGTGTGGATATAGCTGAATGAGGGTTTATTACTGGCCTTCTGTGCTCGCTGAATAAATTATTATTTTCAGCTGATCGAGATATTCTGATCCAACGTTAGCAAGTATGGAAAGCCGTTGCTGTCAAAAAATTGAAATTGAAAAAAAAAAACCCCAAAATGTCTATTACCCTGTTTGAGTTGTACTCATACTGACAAGCCGAAATGCTCTGAAGAGTACTCCAGTTACGCAATAAAACTAAATTTTTGTCTAAAAAGACTTGCAAAAACTGATTTTACAACGTGAAAAAGAGACGTGGAGACGATGTACAATATTTCAAATGGCCATTACCAGTCTTCTTCAGGTTTACTAGGGTAATTAACGTCACAGCTTTTTATATGTTTTTTTTTTAAAATAACGGACGGAAATTACAAGCTAGCAATATAAGATAGTAGAACGGAAAGGAATGGAATATAGTACAACAGAATAAATAGGGATAAGATAAGAATGAAGGAATTGAGATACTTAAGCCTGGTTTCCATATAATCGTCCGGATCGTCCCAATCGTCCCGAAAATTGACGAGACGATTGGGGCGACTGGGGCGATTGGAGCGATTATATGGAAACTACTGGATAGCTTCGATCGCCCCAATCGTCCCAATTGCGTGG
>JAOCNB020092976.1:0-11783 GCA_026546465.2 Palythoa caribaeorum | reverse complement strand
TGAACGAAACCTCAGCCTAAGCATTATTCTTAAAATATTCTTAAATTTTCGCAATTTTCAGCCTCAATATTCTTATAAAGTATATTCTTATAAAAAGAAAAGAGTGTATGTCCTTTGCTACTGGTTCTTTACCAGGTAACTTAGCATTTAACAGGTAAACTTGGTCACTTTCTTTTTTAATAATTATTTTAAACTCATACTTCTGCTCTTGTGGGATTAAAATTTTCTTGTGTATACGCTAATATTTAGGGTTAAAGGGCTAGTTTTTATTCTTTTGTCAACTGAACTAGCCTATTTACTCGAATAAACGCGGCGGCACTTGCTAATTTCCGGTTTCTCAGGTGCGGCGATTTTTCGAGGGCGGCGCTTGCGCGGGGGCAGCGCTTATTCAAAATTGGACGCAACAAGAATACCTTTCTCTTTTATATTTTTGTGTTAATAACAGAACTACACATTGCAAGAATTGTGCTGCGACAACTTCAACGGCGATGAAATAAGAATGCTTTGAGCTGAAAAATATCACTTTTTGATGCAAATAAATTTCCAAACCTGTTTTGATATCTCTTTGTGCAGTGAGTATTTTAAGTTGTGCGGAATTCCTTGAATAACCGCCACATCGTTACTGCGACAATTATTCAGGGGCAGCGTTTATTCGAGTGACTACTTTATTTGCCACTGATTTCAATGATTACAGGCTCATTTTTCCACGTAAGAGCCTCGTTCTGATACTAGGTATTCAGAATTAAGAATTAAGTTTTATCCAATACACAACAAAATGTAATATTGTCGGTGCGACTGCTTACACTTTTTGCTGATGAAAATATTTATTTTCAGCACGAAACTAATACTCACCAAAATGAATCTGAAGTCATTGCAATCAGTGGTAATTTTATTTCATTGATTGCCAATCTTTCTTTCAGAACTGTCAAAACCATCAATATTTGGTGAGGTGCGCGATGTTAATGCAGAAGGGTTTGACCCGCTTGAGGCAAATGTTGGCAGCACTGTCGTTGCTCTACAGGGTACCACGGTGAGACTGACATGTTACGTCATAGGAATGCCAGTTCCTACTGTTGAATGGAGGAAGCAAGATCAAACCATCCTTACTTCAGAAGCAGGCATCTTGACTCTTGAAACCGTTAAGGAAGAAGACTCGGGAATGTACTCGTGCAGGGCCACAAATATCAAAGGCATCGATCAGAAAACTACGAGCCTTACCGTAAAAGGTGATTTAGCAATGTTTGTTTTATAACTTGTTTGAGATGTGTACTGTACAACGTATGTTTTTGTTTGTGGAAACATTGTAAAGATAGGCAGATAGATACCGTTATTTCAATAGCGCTTGTAATTTTTGTATAGTATCTAGTAAAAACTTTAGAACAAGACTGCGTGAGAGTTATAAACAAGTCCTATGTTATTAATGTTGTTATTATTTCATGTTGATATAACATTTTCAACCTTGTTTGCTACATATGTTAAGCACCCAATAGAGACCCCTTTTTGTCAACGGCAGCCATGTTAACATTATTTTTTCAGCATTCAAATTCGCCTATGTTAACCTAACTAAAGATAAAATACATTTGATTGCAGCGTATTAAAATGACTGTCATTTATGAAAAAATGTATTGTAAAGGAATGGAATGTAGTTTTAGTTTCTATTTATTTTGATGGTATAACAGTCAAAAGATAACTTTTTAGACCGGGGTTCCGCAAATATCCGCAGTGAGTTTGCGTGAACGTTAACGTAGACGTAGACGTCGGTTGGTCGACTTTTAACCCATATCTCAGTGCGTCTGTTCTAGGCAAAGGCTTTATTGAACGACAAAAAAACTTAAGTTTGAGATTGAGAAATCTGCCTTAAAGGGTAAATTTACCTTTGAGAGCCATGGGTAAGAAAATGTATTTTTAAGTTAAAATATCACCCTCGTGAAATAAAGTTTATTGACCTGTATTTTATTGTATAGGGACAGTTAATGTATTGTATTTCTATTTCCGTACAGCCGTGACTTCACCAAACATTTTATCCAAAACTGGAGCAATAGAATTCTTCAAAGACTTCCAACCAGTAAATGTTATTGTCGGTCAGACTGCCACAGCCATTCAGGGAGTCGTAGTGTCTTTGTTGTGCCCTGTAGAAGGCTTCCCTTTACCCAAGGTTTTTTGGAGAGAGAATTTTCGTCTGCTAACACCGCGAGATGAGATACGTGGCTACCAAATACGCATGTATAACGAAACGCTTGGTGTGCTTGCATTGAATGGAACAAAGGTAGAAAGTAATGCGAAAACGACGTATGTCTGTGTGGCAAGCAATATCGCTGGCTCAACGGAAATCTACTCGACCGTCGTACTTAAAGGTATACATCTATTTCGAAAAAGGTTAACACTTGAAATAAGCAATATCCTGCGAACGAAAGAAACTATTGGACTTTAAAAACGCGTTGTTAATTAATTACAATTCGTTAGTCTATAAATTAATGATGCCGCTACCATACAGTAACGATCTTCGCTGGTACGTTATTTGGTTTGCGGAATAACCCATTTAAGAATTACGCTCCCTTGCTCATAAACAAGGCCATTTAGTCGAGGCCAAGTGCTCATTTGTGATAAACTCAGGCCCTGTCCACATGTATCCGGATATTTTCAAAAAAATACTCGTCCACACGTAGCGTTTACAAATCGTATTCGCCCGTCCACACGAATACGCTGAAGCCAGGTAAATACGCTTGCTATCTTTAAAGAGCATGCGCTGTAACCAATAGAGCATGCGCGGGAAGGACTGGATCTTAAGTATGACGTCATCGTATTCGAAAACCTCCGTTTCGCCCGTCCACACAATACGATAAATCTCCGTTTTCAAAAAATCTCCACTCTGGAGAGCGTTTTCGAAAACCTCCGTTTTCAGTGACCGAAAACCTCCGTTTTCAGTGATCGAAAACGCCGTATACGTGTAAAGCTAAAACGGAGAAAAAATCTCCGTTTTCGAAAATATCCGGATACGTGTGGACGGGGCTCTCACTGTACCTTGGTTTTATTTTATAAGCATTGGAGCGCCTTAAGGAATTGGCCTAATCCTTTTTCATGAAACAGCATCATATATCGACTGCTTATTCTTGTTTACCAAAAGTTTCTTTTAGTCACCGTATTGCCTACTGAAGATGTCAACCTTTTCTTAATGGCTGCATTTCAGTATTACAACATTTCATCAACAGGACCGGAGCAACCAGAAGTAAAAATGCCACTACAGGTTATAAAGCATGAGTTGCGGAGTTTGGCGCTGAAAGCTTAACAAACGTCCAGAAAGGTTCAAGGGTTTTACCCGTACCACTAAAACAAAAATTAAAAGTTAAAACAGTCTTAATACAGTAAAATGTACCAAGGCGATGCCTTGTGCAACTCATGAAAAATATATACAAAATAACGATGCTGCAGTGTCGAGCTTTATATTCAACGTTAAAATACACATAAAGTGATTAACTCTCGGATGTCCAAGGAAGATTGAAACTTTTGTGGCAATAACAATAGTGGTAAATGTTTACCCAGCTCTAAAGAGAAAGGCCAAACCCGGCAAAGAAATAACAGATGTGTTATAATATCTTGACCTTTTAAACATTCAAATCTGGGTCAAAGCTTAAATTAGAAATTTAGAAAAAAGTCAAGACGTTTACTAAACGGTAATTATCCCCCTTCCTGCTTTTTTCACAGATAGCCTTCCCGCGTTGGTGCTTTCAACTTGGCTTGAAGGCTCTTTGGGTCTTGTCGAAAGCCTCGAAGAAATAAAACACGTAAAACTCACCATAGGTGATAAAGTCAGAACTCTAACTAAGTCACGGATAACTATTAACTGTCCGGTTCGTGGACGGCCAACACCTACCGTCACGTGGAGAAGGAACGGTCAAGTTATTAGGGACGGTGAAGACTACAAACTTCTCGGTGGTGCCAATAACTCACTTATTATTCTAAAAAACAACAAAACTACAGATTCTGGAGTGTTCCAATGCACAGCTACAAACCAACTCGGTAGCAATTCTGCTAACTCGGCAATCACATTTCTTAGTAAGTTTATTGCTAAGCTTCTTGTTTATCTCATTTGATAGGTAGCCGTTGAGCAGTAACCTGAAATTGATAAATTGCACAATTGTAGTCGTGCTATTTGGAAGTCACTTTTGTGATTTCAGGCCATTATAATATTCTAAGTAGACTAAAAAGCATTAATCTGATTGGCTAAAAGCACAGTTGTAGTCGTGCTATTGTGTTGTCACTTTTGTGGTTTTGGCCCAATTTCCACCCCACTATGCTCAAGTGGGCTTAGCTTTCGGATGTTGTTCTTCTACTGTCCCTTTTGTGTTATAGCTATCCTTTTTCGGTTTAAAAAAGGTTTTAAGTTGGCAGGTAACAAAACATTACACTTATAGCCGTAAGTATATCCCTAACACGAAGCAAAATATATATCATTAAAATCTTCTTTAAAAACTGTTGAGTTTTTAAATGACCAATCCACTATACCAACAGTGATCCTAAAATTCCCAACACAAGACTCTCAATTACTTTTTTTTTGTTATGGGTCGGGCAAGTTTTCCTTTTCAATAATATTATCTTAAAAGATTTAATAATTTTTTTAGCGGCAACTAACAATTTAAAAATTGTTTTAGCGGCAACTTTAGAAAATCTATTAAAAAGCAATTTTCATTTTAATCAAATTGTGTGTTAGTATCCACTAAAATGATGGTAATTTTCTTATCAAAGCAAAAAATTGAAAAAAGATTTTTTCTATTTTGCGTCGTTTTTAGCGGTGATATAACAAATATTACGTATTCAGTAACATTGATCCATTCTAAAAAAATATTGCAGCTCCAAATAAAATTATTATACCAATGTTGACTTAAATGTCTTTATCCCCAAGAACCAATCGGACCCAGAATTATCGGCGTACCAGAGGACATCGATCGTTTTGAGCGGTTAAGTGTAGTTTCCGATGTTGGCAGTGAAATCAAGTTACTGTTGGGAAGTGACATTACCCTGCTGTGCGACGCCCAAGGATTGCCCAAACCCAAAACAAAATGGACTTCTCAAGGAAGAGTCTTGGGTCAGGGGAAAAGACTTCAGCTGTTCAACCTAAAACATAACGAACCAGTGAACTACACTTGCACAGCAGAAAACATTGCAGGCAGCGTGTCGCGCGTCTCTGCTATTACCATATTGAGTGAGTATTCGTAAAGTTTTTAAAACTAGTTGTATAACTTCTGTTACGCTTAAAAATACTCGCACTGCGATTTGCTCATACGCCTTTCCTAACATTACATGACATGACACGACATGACATGACATTACATTACATTACATTACATTACCATAGCATTGCCATTACACTGCATTACATTGCATTACATTACAATACATTACAGTACATTACATTACATTACATTACCATTACATTACATTACAATACATTACATTACATTACATTACATTACCATTACCATTACCATTACCATTACCATTACATTACATTATATTACATTATATTACATTACATTACATTACATTACATTACATCACCATTACATTACATTACCATTACCATTACCATTACATTACATTACATTACATTACCATTACCATTACCATTACCATTACCATTACCATTACCATTACATAACATTACATTACAGTACAGTACAGTACAGTACAGTACAGTACAGTACAGTGCATTACAGTACAGTACATTACAGTACATTACAGTGTATTACAGTACAATACATTACATTACATTGCATTACATTACCTTGTAATTGAGAGTTTTTCTGCCTACACAAAATACATGTACGCACATCAGCTGTTTAATCTGCCACCGGCGCTGACTCTATCGTTGGAAATTAATAACAAAAACAACAACAATAAAAAATAATGATAGTAGTTTAACATGAAAACTCGTGCAGTTTCAAACAATCGGTATTATAATGATTAGAAAGCGGTGATAGTGAATAGTTAATGAATATTCGATTTCTCTTCTTAATTTTCAGGGGGAACTAAGCCCAAAATCGTATCAGAGCAAGTTACCAAAATTGTGACAGATAATAGGAAAGAAATACGTTTCGAGGTTGGTGGAAACCTTACATTACTAGAAGGGAAGGACGTAGTGTTCCGTTGTCCAGTTCAGGGTGTGCCTCAACCGACCATCAATTGGTATTTCGAAGGACAACGTGTTGTACCTAGTGACACTTTGAAGGTCGATCCTAAACAAGGCACCCTTACTATTATTGAGATCACTAAGGAAGAGAATGGGCCATACGTTTGTGTTGCTACAAACTCCGCTGGCCAGGACACAATGGTATCGTTCGTAGTGACTGTCAGTAAGTACTGTTCTTCTCAATAACTTAAAAATGTAAAGAAGCAAAAAGATCAAAAATGTAACAAAGCGGTTTGGGTCTGACTTTAAACCCACATTACGCGAATTTTTGTCATTGGGAAACAAATATTGCTCTCCTTTTATAGTCAACTTGTCTGATGCTATTATAGGGACTCAACCTAGCATGGCTCAGAGTCTAAGTCAAGATTAGCCTTTGTTTTATGGGATCAATTTAAAACGTTTCACGCATTGCATGCTGGATGTTTTTTTACACTGAAGGTACTACCCGGAGAATATAGGGATTGCGTATTAAAATTTTTAAACTCCTTTAGAGCGGGAGCTTATTAGGTTCATCTATGTCACTGAGGGTGAATAACATATTGTAAAGTAGATTGTTTCATGGTTTGTACCGGTGTAGCACTCTACCAACTGAGCTATGGTTCCGGAGCCACATCTGTTGGGGGAAGGTCAGTTTATTTGGTTCTTATTTGCAAATGAGGGTGGACAACATGATGTGAAGTAGTTTGTATCCCGCTTTAATTTGTACCAATGCAGTGCTCTACCAACTGAGCTATTATTTGTGTTGGTTATGGGGTATTCTTCGCAGTAAAATATACAAAATAAGTAGATATAAAATAGAGACATTGCGAGTGAAAAACCTAGAAAAACCTAACCTTGACTCAATGTAGTGCTCTACCAAATCAGCTATAAAGCATTATATAAATAACCCAAGTTATTCTCCCATTTTGATTGGTTCTCGCCTGTGATCTATTAGAGGACCGACGCACGACTGACGTCACCATTACAAAATTTTTAATTTTTTATTATATAAAACAAATAGATTCCATATTTTTGTGTGTCTGTTCAGTAATAGATCACAAAGGACATCAAACTATGGTAAGAACGTTCTTTTTTCTTACTACAGTTTGACGTCATCTATGATCTATTATTGAACAAACGTACGCAAACATGGAATCCATTTGTTAGATATTGTTTGATGAGAGCTGGTCAGTTTACAGGGCTCATCTATATCACTTAGAGTTGACGGTATATGAGAAACGTGTATTTGTCGTTTTAGTAAATGACGCTTTGTACTTTGCTTTTTACAGAACCCATTGCACCGATGATCAACAGTACTAGAAACGTTGTAAAACAAGTTGATCCATCACAAAAGGAAGTTTCCGTTGTCGCTGGTGACACGGTAACAGCACTCTCTAACACAACAGTTAACATTACGTGTGTTGTCACTGGACTTCCCACCCCAAGACTGAAGTGGACTAAGGACAAAAAAGAAATCCCCAAAGGAGGTCGGGTGATAATTCAATCAACAACACTGTCGATCGTGAAAGGACGTAGGAACAACACGGGCCTGTATACTTGTACAGCAACTAACCCAGCAGGCGATAATTCAGTCACGTCTAATGTTACATTTGTAGGTAAGATCAGGAAAAAAAAGGTTAAAACTGAATTATATAATAGGGAGATACTAAAGGTAGACGAGTTTTAATAAACATGAGTTTTTCCAACACTCCAATAAGCCACCTGCTGAAATACTTCATCATTCATATATCATCATCATGGTTAGTATTGTTATCGTCATGGTTAGTATTGTTATCATCATCATGGTTATTATTGTTGTCATCATCGTCGTTACCATATCAACAATATCATCATCGTCATGGTTATGGTTCTTATCATCATCATCATCATCATCATCATCATCATCATCATCATCATCATCACCATTATCATCATCGTTATCGTATCCCGAACACCGTTGTGTTCGAGCGCGCAGAACTTCCATCTATCTTCACTCTCCTTTGCCAACGCCTTCTTCGCTGGCTTGGCCATGTTCGCCAAATGGATGCCGATAGAAATACCAAAGGATGTATTGTAGGGCGAGCTGTCAGCAGGCTCTAGACCTCGTGGTCGTCCAAGGCTACGCTTCAAAGACACCTTCAAGCGCGACCTGAAATCTGCCGGGACGAGCGCATAGTCTTGGGAAACCCTCGCTAAATCAAGAACTTCATGGAAAGCTTGAAGTAATGTTGATAAACTAATTATCATCGCCGTAGGAATTTGTAAAAGCTGACGTTTTGAATGTGAGTCCTTCGTCAGAGCATCTCAAATCTCAGAGCATCTCAAAGCTGCCCGTTCAAGAGGGACCGCAGAAGCCAGAGTTGTCACGTATTGCCGAACTTAAGTGGAAAGGAGCAGCAGGCAAGTCTTTACACAAGTCTTTAAATCAAGAACCATTAGTCTACATCTGTGCTATATGCCAAAGAGACTGTCTTTCCGCATAGGCCTGTATAGCCACACCAAGAAGTATGTCTGAAACTGGTGTATCCCATCGTCTTACGAGACGGACGGAGGCCGACGACAATTATCGTATCCGATTCATGGTCGTCATTGACATGGTTTTCATCATTATCACGGTCATAATTACTCATCATCAACATTTTAATCATCATTTTGTTTCATAAAAAGGCAGGTTTTCCACTGAATTACTCATCATGTGAAATCATTCGCATTCGTATCGTTACAGATAATAACAGTTACGATGACTATCATGATAAAGAATATTTTTATTCTTTCAAACTTTCTCAAAACTAGGCTACCTTTGTAATAAAATTTTTATGACCAAACCAACTTCAAAAGTCACTTGATGAATTATAATTTCACTTTATTAACATTTTGTTATTTATAAACAAATTATAGAAAAATCGCCAAAAACTACTTAAAAAAGTTGTTTTTATTATAGTAGTTAAAAACAATTCCCAACTGGAAAAAGGCTGGCTGAGATACCCATCGGGCAGAGAACACCAGAGCAGCGTAGTTAGGAAGCTTCTGTTAAACTGTATAGCAGTTGACCAAAATGAAATGAAACAACAATCAGGAAAATCTGAGTACAGGGCGCAGGATTCTTTGTCTAATTACCAAGGGCCGTAAATTTGCACCCTCCATTTTAATTCTCATTCTTTATGCCGAAATATCTTAAATTGTAACTAGTTATTTCGAAAGACAATCGTTAAAAACGAACTGCTATAACAACAACTATAACATTGTTTTATTACTGACAGCTAAAACAGAAATATTTGAATATGACTTAGAATGAAACAACAAACTAACAAGCTTGTCTGTGAACCAATATGATTAGAAGCGTGAAATAAGCCAGAATTTGAAACTGTAGACAGCTGTAACTATATCTAGACAAATCAGCGGTACTTGAACTTATTGTACAAAACAATTAAACGAAATCATGACTGATAACTACGTAAAAGAGAAGCTTGTCAGTGAACCAATATGAATAGGAGCATGCAATAAGCCAGGATTTAAAAAAGTTAAAAACGTTAACTGATAAAATTTTAAAACTTTTATCAATGAACGTTTTTTACTTTTTATATATGAATCCTGATGCATCTTCATTTAAGCCAGGATTTGCAACACTGTATACAGCAGTAACTATATCTACACAAATCAGCGATACTTGAACATAATGGAAAAAACTGATAAATGAATTGCTGATGACTACATAAAAGAAAAGCTTGTTAGTGAACCAATATCAGATTAGGAGAACGGATAATTACAAAGAGAGTAAATCAAATCTACAAAGACGTGTGTTTTATTCTTTATTATTTTCATAGACCCCGTCCCAGCCAAGATCAATCCATTGCCGCTTGAGAAAGACGACGAAATCAAAACTGGAAACGTGCAAGTTAGAGTTGGAAACAACGTGACAATACTATCCAGTTTTAACGTCACCCTCGTTTGTGTGGTAGGAGGTTATCCCCCTCCGGAAGTGAGCTGGTCTAAATTTGGCAATGCGATTACTAACACTGGCTCCACCTATGAAATCATCAACGCACGCAAATCAGATGAAGGCCGTTATGTTTGTTCTGCGAAAAACTATTTTGGATCCGATGAGAAGTCTTCCTATGTTACAGTAATCAGTAAGTAAAGCATTACGAGTACTTTTTATTGGAGCCTTTTTAGGGTCTTGAATAAAAAAGCAAAGAAAACGTATTGTTTACTTGACTGTTCCTATGTGCTTTGTGCTATGGACAGAATGAAATAAGAAAAGTCTTTAGACGTATTGCTTTTTTTCTTCTGAGAAAAAGAGGCTTGTGTCAACACAAATATTTCTTCTATAGTTATTCCCACGCTAAAGATTTATAATTCAACTACTGATTTATCAATGGATGGATGTCAAAACCAAGATAAGTGGCTCGTTCCCTACGCGAGTTCCTGTAGCTCAGTGGGTAGAGCATCTGACGGGTAATCAGAGGGTCACGAGTTCGATTCCCGTTAGGGACTCAGAAGTTTATTCTTCTGAGAAAAAGAAGCTTGTGTCAAGTTACACAACATTTCTTCTATAGTTATTTCCAAGCTGAACACAACTACTACTAATTTATCAACGTGTGGATATATTGAGCCTAGCAGTTAGCAGGACATATACCCAATGTTCCATCTAAAAGAACCAAGTTACAGTAAGTGACCCGTTCCCTACGTAAGTTCCTGTAGCTCAGTGGGTAGAGCATCTGACCGGTAATCAGAGGGTCACTGGCTCGATTCCCGTTAGGGACTCAGAAGTTTTTTCTTCTGAGAAAAAGAAGCTTGTGTTAACACGAATATTTCTTCTATAGTTATTCCTAAGCTGAAGATTTATACTTCAACTAAGAAAAGTTTTCTTGTCACAGGGATCAGTAAGTAAAGAATTTTCGGATACTTTTGATTTGGCGATTTATGAGTCTTGAGATAAAAAACAAAGAAAACATATTGTTTGCTAAGTGCTATGTGCTTGGCGCTTTGGAAAGAATGAAATAACAAACTCAACTCGAAATACTGAGCCCCTATACCACGTATTGAATAGCTTTTCAAGATATTTGTGAACATTATACTCAGCCAGTTACCAAGATTAGTCTTCGGATTATTACAGGGTTTCAATCATTCCCTTGAGAGCGGCGGCCATGTTGGTTGAAAAAAAATAGACGCTAATAAGAAATGTTTTGTTAGATTCAACCATCATGGCTGCCGTGACGTCTGTTGCAACCCCGCAATTGTAATTAGCTTGTAGCTGTTTCTGAATTTCTAATAGCCTTGTAGGACCGAGTAAGATCATGAACTCAAAGTCTGAATTTCGGCAGGGAGTAGTGCCCGGAATAGAAATAGCAGTAGGAATAGAAAATTAAAGTTGCATCCCACAAATGCGAGAGAGAACCCTCTTGATAAGACCCTATCAACTGGGACATGATTCTACAACTGATGAGGGCTCTTCAAACGTGCCGAAACTTGTTTAGAAGATTTAGAAGATCACCTGAGCGATACTACATAGGGTAACTATGAGGGCTCTTCAAACGAGCTGAAACTTGTTTAGAAGATTTAGAAGATCACCTGAGCAATACTACATAGGGTAACTATGAGGGCTCTTCAAACGAGC
>JAOCNB020092897.1:0-11788 GCA_026546465.2 Palythoa caribaeorum | reverse complement strand
CTATGGCGAATATTCCTCAAAAGTCAAGAGTGCACCGGCAAAATTCGCCGTTCGCCGGCCCTTAACTGAAACCCTGTATATTTTTAACAAAGATGCGTCATTTTTTATCTAGTTTTAACTCTGAAGATGAACTGTAAGATTAAAAACATTTAGTTTTTAAATATTATACATCTACTAATTTTACCTATATTTTTACAAAAAAATTTAATTATGCAGAATTATGACCAAATAGTAATTAATACACTGACAATATATTTTTAACAAATTTCATTTTAAGGTATGAAATCAGAAGTGCAGGAAAAGTTTGGCAATGATGATCCCATATATTACAGGCTTCTGTGTGCAGCATTTATTGGTCAGTTTGCCAGTGAGGGAAGTGATCCAAATAACTCAATAAATAAGAAGCAAGAATGTTCTATTTCTCCAGCAAAAAGTTTGGATATGTTTGAAAAGGTTATGGAACTTTATCCTTTCTCTGTTGCTGAGAAAAAGCACATGAGGAGTACACTAAAAGCACAGGTATTGAATAAAATAATTGTAGTAGATGAAAACTAAAACGGCAGCATGGCTGGTGCAGTGGCCACCAAAGTTGACTCAGCTTTCTGTCCTCCCGAGGTCAGGGAAATGTCTGATGGGTGCTAACCTGCGATGGGTTAGTGTCCCGTCCAGGGGAAGTCAATCACTCTCTTCCGCTTAACACTACAGAAACCGGAGATATACACCGGCTCCAATGGGCCACTTAGGCTTGTAAAAGGATTTAGCTTTAAATGAAAACTAAACTATATATATTTTACTGTTAAGCCTGCCACAGACCTTAACGATAGCATGCAATTTTTTGACACATACAATCAAAATTGCATCAAATTGCTCCTTTGAATGCACCGTGTGTGGAGGACTGTGAAGCAATTTCCAATTTTTCACACTTTGTCAAAGGTAATTGCTTCTTCTCACAAATGTGCAACAACATGTGACTGAAAATATCCCAACTACTAAGAGAGCTTTGAAGCATGTGACAGCCACCATTTTGACTCACTAATCATCCAGATTGCTAGCAGGCCACTAGTTGGATTTGTCTTCAGGTAAATGTCAAAGACAAAGTCAAATCTTTGTGAATAACCAACTGGTCTGCCTCCTGTCAGTTGGAATTCTTAGTGTGTTGTGTTTGTGTGTCAATGTTACTAGACGTATATTTCACTGAAAAGCCCTCTTGGAATGCAAAATAAAGTATGTATTTTTTGGTACATGTCCTTAAGACACAAAGCTGTGTACAGTTGCCAGGATGGTTTTTGTGGTATTGTGGTGATCACTGCACCTGAGTATATTAATATTATAGTAGTTTTGGGTTTGAATCCTTCCTGTGGCAACAAATTTTGCTTTTTGTTTATTAACACTAGAATGGGTTTTCCATGTTTTCAGACAAATAATTAGTAACTTCAATGAGCCTGTATCCTTTCACATCTTTCAGCTTAACAGACTCCTAATAATATCCATTTGTTAGATAGACATATGCATTCTGGTGGCCCTAAATTTCCTAAAAATCTCTAATTATTTTTGCTTGCCTTAAAAAGCCCTACTTTTATGGCATTTTATCTAGTTTTTCCTAAAAATCCCTACTTTTTGCCTGTTTGTGGTCATGATTTAGCATGGCTGGTGTCATTAAAAATGCTTGATATGAAATCTAGAATCTGCATCAGGAGTTTATCTGAGTTTATCTAAAGATGATCCTTCAACTTGTATCACTCCACAGACGTGACATCAATGCCAGTCAGTGGCTTTGGACTTCTAATATTCAATCCATATCAGTCATTTTATCACAAGAATTGCAGTCTTTTTCTAGTGTCAGTCATTATCATTTTCATTGACTACCTAATTCTCATTGGAGTATGTTTCTGTTTAAATATCAGTGGGAGAAAATGTAATTATTGTGGTTTTTCTACTCTAAATAGCCCTATTTCTTGCTGTTTATCCTCTAAGATCCCTAATATTCTTCAGAGAAAAAGGCCCTAATTTTCTCCCCAAAGTTTGTTACAAGTCAGCCAGAGTCCCTGTAGACAGTGTTTTCAAACAAAAAGCCAGTATGTTGAAAAGTATACTAAAAGGGAATGGCATGAACAATTTATTTAATATACAATGCAGGTTGTGCTGTCGCATTTGAGAGTACATGGGAAGGAAAAAGCTAAAAAGTTGTTTTACCAGCTGTATCCCAGTTCTTCCCAGAGAGATGATGAGGTTAGTTTGAAAAGTTCTTAAAGGAGAACTCAACTTTTTTTGGGACCTATCCTTGCATTAAATTTAATGTCACAGTACACTCAACTTGGAATGCTGAATCCTTTAAGCCCCAAACACGACAAATGACATGGATTTGTATGTAAGTTCTCCCAACTGAGCTCCATAGTTTCTATATAAGCACTTTGAGAGAATTTGGCTTTTCAACTGTAACAGTTTGCTGTATTTCATTTGATCAATTCCTTACTTCTCATTACCAGTTATATTATTTTGTGTGAGTTATGTAAGGAGAACTTACAGTAGATGTTGATAAAATGCCTGGGGCTGAAAGTTAATGAATTTATGTGTCAATGGTGGCATGGTTGGCGCAGTGGTAAGATCTCATCCGCTTAACACTACAGAAACCAGAGATTTAAGCACCAGCTCCAATGGGCCACTTAGGCTCGTGAAAGGATTTAGCTTCCAACCACAATGTCCTGGGTTCAAATCCAAGCTCAGATAAGAGTTGTAATACCTTCTTTCTGCCAAAGTTGACTCAATTTTCTATTCTCTTTGTAAAAAAGTAAAGTTCTCCTTTAAAAAGTGACTACAATTTTTTGTAATATGAATCCCATATTTACCATGTTCCATACTATCTGTATATTCATCAGAATGATAATCATCTGCTACTGGTAATGATAATCATCACAAGGCTGCAAATCATCACCTTGTGATAATCATCACAAGGCTGCAAAGTTATTAGGATTTGTCTAACTGGTCCAGTTGGCTTTGGTCATTTTCCCACCATTGATAATTTCACATGTAATTACCCTACTGATCTATGTGCATGTGTCATTTATAAATTCTCGTGTGCTGGCTGTACAGCCAGCTGTGTTAGAGAAACAGTCTGACACCTAGCTACATGTGTCAATGAACACCTTGTATTGGGTGCAGGATTGCCTGATTAACCCCTTAGGGTTGTAAGTCCTGCAACCTCCACTGCTATTAATATTGTTACAATTTAATTATCAAATTATTTATTGTAATATGTGGAAAAATAAACCTGTTATTGAAACCTGGATAGAGCCTTACATGTTTATAATAAGCACTTAGAGCTCAAAGAAGCATGCTCGCAACTTTGTTCAAAGTATTACTTTCAAATTTTGAATTCTGCCACTACAAAATTTGCACTACAAATAAAAGAGGCTATTCATATAAAGTGTGAAAACCCCAGTTAAATAGCCAAGTTAAGCATATCAATCTTAAGCTGGCTTTCTTTATAATACAATTGTTACTTTTCTTTTTGTTTTTCTATATGCTAATTTTTTCAACTTTACATAATTATTTAGTCACTGATAATGGCTGCGAGTACTGCCAAAACACATTTGTAATAAAATGAGTCATTATTAATTTTTTGTCATGTTTATTGCCGAAATCATACAATGTGATAAATCCGTTTATGCAAAATGTTTCATTAAATTTATATAATTTTATAGGAGTATGAAGAAGATCTCAGAGAGGTTTTCCTCAGTGAAAGTGAAAACAATTACAAAGATTTCCTGGAAAAGCATACTTACGACAAATTCCTAAAGAAGTTAGTAGAGTTTATGAAGCCACTGTGGAATTCTTTCAACACCCCTTTCTTGCAAGAGGTATTTTATCTGTTGTTTACTCTAAGGTAATGTCAGTAATAAACATCCTAAGATTCTTGTTTTTTTTTTTTGGTTTCCCCCTCCCCCACACTGGAGCTTATTAGGACCCCCTAGATTAATTAATTTTTTCAAGTCCAACCTTGGATGGTCCTGTAACCTACATTCATCAAGTGGTCAAAGTTTTGAAAGGTAATTTACACATACAGTACTAGTTTAGAGTTTCATTTTAATTTGTTTACAGTCAAACTGGCTGTTCTTTTGATTACAAACTTCTGTCACAACATTCATTGGTATTTGTTTGACAGTTTGAGCAGAGCAAGTTGCGAATCTAAAATAGGTTTTTCACATGATTGAGAATCTAATTGTAGTTACTATGTGGCTCCTTAATGTAAAATCCCGCAAATCTATCCTCAAAATACTGCAGAAACACTTGAAACGTTTTCATGAGACCTCTCAAACTGACAATCAAATTACCAACGTTGCACTGGAAGTTTGCAAGATGGTCATCAAAAAAACATTCAGTTTGACTGTTGGAGAGGCTACATGACAGTGTTAGAGAACATCATGTTGAAGAGTTTTAACCCTTACAGCCCCAGGCAAATTATCAACCTCCAACTTCTCCTTACATAGCTCAAACAAAACAATAGAACTGATAATGAGAAGCAAGGAATTGATCAAGTGAAATAAGCTGTGGAAGTTGAAATGCCAAATTCTCCCAAACTGCTTATATAGAAAATATGGAACTCAGTTGGGAGAATTTAACAACCCATCATTTGTCATGCTTGGGGCTCAAAAGGTTAAAAAAGTAGTAAATAAATTGAAATTATGTTCCTATGTTGAAAGATCAAAAGAATTTACTTTTTTTACTCTCTGCTTGAAAATGACGCTGTAGAACATGTTGAAAATGTTGCACACAATTTTTTTTCTTACAAGTTTTTAACATTTACATGCTTTTCTTGTCATGTCTCATTTTGTACAGTCAGTGTTTTTTAATCAAGCTGTTGAGCCCTGCTATTAAGAGCTAACAAAATCTGTTTAATTATCATTTCAGGAGGCTGAAGCATCTGACTACAGACCTGAGATGTAAGTATTCTTGCATAGGTGCCAAATAAGTGTCCTGGAACACTTATTAACTTAAAAAGTTTTTGAATTTTTGCCCACTCCCTGGAGCCTATTGGGACCCCTTTTTATTAATTTTTCAAGTCCAATGATATATGTGTTATTGAACAAGCGTGACGGTCAAGATGGCTGGATATTGGCCAAGTTCATTTTTTTGTGTTATTATGGACTAGGACAAAGTCAAGGTCCCTGAAAATGCAAAAAAGAACGTGGCCAATATCCAGCCATCTTGACCAAACAAGCTTGTTCAATAATGCATATATCCTTGGACTTGAAAAATTGCTTGTTCAATAAAGGATTTATTATATGGCCAAAGAATTTTACTTTACTACTAATTTCCGTGAGACAAAATCGCTTGCAGATCTTCATATCACTTTGCATGTTAATTTTTGTATTTGTTGCTTTTGGTTGACAAATAAATTTACGAAACTCGTCTCTTTTTTTAGTTTTGACTGACCTCTTCCCCTTTTTGCGACTCCATTGCCCAAAACTCAATGTCTGATTCTGCTCTATACAATTTTTTTCTTGCAGGAACAAAACGGACAGTCGCAAGTGGGCAAGATGGGCCTATCTTGACTGCTCGTGTAACCAATCAGAACAGAGAATTTGCTTAATCTTGCCCGCTCAGTGAACCTGCCATATAATAAAACCCTGTATTTTACTGTCATCGAGTGGTCAAAATTTCGAAACTTAATTTGCAATCCATATACCATAATTATTTGCTTGACAATGTGTATAAGTCAAGGTTTTGAGACGTGAAAAATGGCTTAAAAATGACCTCAAATTAGACCGGGGCAAAAAATATAGAATAACAAACTTTTAAACCTAGTATCAATTTTGGAGTCCAAGAATGGGGCTCCACTTATACACGGTAATTAACTTATACAGGAGCAAATATGATATTCATGTTTGTTCTTGTTCATTCTCTGTTTAAGATTCTAGTTTTGAGTTTCCTTTTGTTCAAGAAAGGGACCATCACCATAAACTGCTTTTGTTCCTTTGCTGAAAGTGTGTTTTCTTTATCAGCATGCTTTTTATCAAAATTCTCATGATCTATTTATTTGAACCCTACCCCCATTTATTTGTTTTTTTAGAAATTTCTCTTCCCCATTGATTTCTTGAAATCTTTTATCTCTGTATGCTTACTGTTTTAGTACCAACTGCCATTAAACCACTGAACTTATTTGTCATTCTCCACTCATTGCACCTCTCAAAATTTATGCAACATTGCAATTATCTGACATTATAGCTTTTCAGCAGTTTGCTTCCAGAAACTTCAGAAATGGAATTTAGGTTTGTGATTTATATATGTAAAACAACTTGAAGAAAAAAAAGCATTGCAGAATCGAAAAGAGCAATCCAAAATGACCTCAAATCAGTAGAAAAAAAATTGGCAGATATGTGTTGTTTGATCTTAAAGTAGAAAAAGGGCTGGAATTAGACAAAGTTGTTGAGCTGGTATTTACCTAATGGTGATAGCTCAGAATCAATATCTTTATCAATGACTCTCAATTTACAGTACTAAAGAAATGCAGAAACAAATTTGATTGCCTGGTGTACGAAATGTTATTAATTCAGAAAATCAAACCAAGCTTGAATGTTCAGTCAGATTCTGTACCACAACACCTTTTAAGTCTTGTTTTTGTTTAACGTGTTTTGTTGTGCAATTCAGCCAAGGTTTATATATTCAATAATGTATTCACTACACCTATATAAACTTCGGTTGCTTTGCGAACAATTGACTTGAAAATGACGTTAGCTGACGTCGAAACGTCGTCCACAGTAACATGTTATTGCTAAATTTCATAGTTAAATTGTTTAACAAGAATCGTCTTATCCAAATAATATATGACATTGAAACTTTAATTTGTGTGCAGTAGTTTTTATGTACTCTTCAGTGCCAAATAAATGGGGAGGTCTGATTACATGGGGAGGGGGTTTAAGTTTTGACCTTTCTGAAAGCAAACTCCATGACAGGTTTTGATTATCTGTTTAACTTTTTGCTTTACAAATTTACAACATGTTTAAGGAAATATACCTTTTTAACTGTGTACAAAGTAAATCTGTTGCATCAGATTTATACATATTAATGACTTTGTGATAGAGTGTCTGACTTGTGTTTAGAAGGTCATGGATTCGATCCCTATCTGGAGCTATTTTTTTCCAGGCTATGCCTCTGCATACTTTATTTATTCAAATAAGCGCCCTCTCTCAAATAAACCCCCCTTTGGAGTCAGGTTGGTGTAGCGGTCATCACTCGTGCCTCTCACCTCTACGACCCCGGTTTGACTCACGGGCTCCACACGTGAGCTGAGATTTGTCTATCTCAATCTGACTCCGAGAGTTTTTTGTGGGTACTCCGGTTTTCCTCCCTCAGCGAAAATCGACTCCCAGCTTATTCCATCTCGCTGTGGTGCTTTGCTCCGAGGTCATGTATGGGTTGTAAAGCGGCTGCAATTGTGTATGTGTCTGTAACCCTTGTATGTGTGTGATGAGTGCGCCTTTAAAATGCTTGCAGTCTTTGTTGAGCCACGTCCTCGCAATTCAGCCCCTGGCTGCAAGGAGGACGATTAGCAAGGCCGAATTATTATTAATTATTAATTAATTTGAATAAGTGCCCTCCCTAAGAGTCCAAAAATTGAATAAGCGCAAAAAGCGTTGCTCATAACTTCTCTTTCCTCCATTTGTTTTAATGAAAGAAATCTACCTTAAAGACAGAGATTTATTTCTGGTGGATAATATCTATGCAAACTTTCGATCTACATTGTTCTATGTTTCGTTTAATCAGTGTATTTTTAGTTACAGTGTTTATGGATACTTAACTTTTTTAGAACGACAATTACCGCAAGTTTTATTTTAACTACATTCTTGTGCAAGTTTCGTCATTTTTTGTCATATTCATGGCTGTGAAACAATTTAGAGCTGCGGCTTAAAACTTAGTATTTTCCCAAACTAAACCGTTGGTGAAGCAGATACTAAGCCTTGCCAAAATGGTGGTGTGGCTTAATTGCGAGTGCGGCTTAAAAGTGAATAACTGCGGTAGTTTATTTTTGTATTTAAAAAGAGGGTGAGAAAATATTATTTATCAAAGAAACTTTGTGCAGCAGTTTCATATCAGGTGTTTTAATTCAATGGAAAAAATTGCTCACCTCAAAAAGTTTCAAATGGCAAGCCGTATAATAAGGAATAATGCCCGCTACCTACGGCCATTGTGTCCAATAAGTGAGTGGCTGCAAGTTACCATTGGCATGCATTTTCTAAACCCATAAGTTTATCTTTCTCAGGCGCATTCCACAAGCGTTACGCTTAAAAGATTATTAACCAAGCACGAGGTCTGTATGGAAAAATATCAGACCGAGGTCTTGATAGTACGAACCGAGTACAGCAAGGTTCATACAAAAAAGACTGAGGTCTGATATTTCTACGTGCAGACTGAGTAAGCGAGGTTAATAGTTCGTTTATTATATGACTTGTTACTTTAGGTAATTTATCCTATGTCTACGTCTATGGAAACCATCAGAACTATTTGACATTAAATTGTCAGAAATCATCGGAAAGCTCCAGGGCCCAGTTGTTCAAACATCAATTAGCTTAATCCTGGATTAGTGAAAAATTGAACAGCAGAATTTTGAGGGCGTGCTTGTGAAAGTTATTTTTTTTCTTGACAGAGTTACTATATATTAGCAAAACTTTTGTCAGGTGAAGTTTGAGTTTAAACTATCGGCCATAACGCCATGAATCAGAATAGCCGATTAAATTTTAACCCAGTGTTAGAGCTAATCGGCTTTTGAACAACCGGCCCTGGGCAGAAGTGTTTCTTATGCATTTTTAGATTTTTGAAGATCTTCAGAAGTGCTTTGAACCGAGTTTATATCTTTCAAAGCCACATCCCACAAGTGTCACACTATAAACATTAAATATTATTAATGTCTCTCTGGACAGTGTGTTGTAGCCAGGGTGGATGCAGATAAAGAGCGTGATCTGGCTGAAAAGTAAGTTTTTGTGAGGGTGAGCTGACTGACTATAGATAGGTTTTTAGGTCTTTAATGCTTTTTGTATTACTTATATCTTTTGTGTATGTGTAATTTGGAAATTGGCGTTATGATTATTTTTAATAACATTCGTTTTTTAATAACATTCGTATAAAAAATATTAGGGCATCACCTGAGTGTTATAAATTGAATAAATAGTGTGAAAAGAATTTGTATATTTACTAACTTCATATTAATTTTTTGGAAGAAAAAACCCTCCCTTTTGAATTTGTTTGGAACAGGAAATGAATCCATGAATACACGACTCTCTGATGATGACTAGACACTTTAGCACGGTGATGTAAAAATGTGTTTGGTTTAAAAAAATTTTAAGCTTTAAACTTTTCGAGCTCTGCTCGGCTTTTCATCATTAAAATGATTGATGTAAGTGAAAATTTGCATAGGCAAATAGTGGAACAACAGGCTATTGTTAAAAGGATAGAACTGAGCTGTTGTTTAAGAAGTGACTTATAAATCTCAGGAATGCCTGTTGTTATCATTCCGGCTTTTTTGTCTTCTAAAAAATTCCACTCCTCAAAGAATGCATACATGTTCTAAATTTTACTCATGTGCCATCGTTTGTACGTTTTCAAAATCGATGTTGTGTTTTCTAGTGCAAGTGTGTTGCGCGATTTCGGAGAGCTGGATATTTTTTCTGACTGCCCATTGGTGCTCTGTTTTTAATGTTCTTAGTGATCATGCCATTTTTCCATAAGACCTGGAAAAACATTCTTGGCAATTGATTTTGCAAACAATGTGCTGTGTCTGTTTTTTCTTGCATTTGTCTTTTAATCTAGGAAATAGATTGCTTAGCTTGCTGATCTGTTTGTAAGCTGTTTTGAAACCCTCTCTCCTTAGTACTCCGTTGATTTTTTTCGGAGACACACTGTTTGTACGGGATGGATACGTGGGGAAAGGGGGGGGGGGGCGCAGATGTTGCTTGGATGACGTCAATACATACTGTATTCCGAGCATTGTTTATGCCTTTTTCTTTTTTCTTGCATCTCTGGATGAATGATGGTGGATAATTACTTTGTAGTGTATCGACTATGTGTTGCTGGTCAGTTTTTTTAGTTGATGGTAGGACAGAGTATTGACTACTTACCTCTTGTGTTGAGAATTGAGGGTGGTGCGATTTGTAGTAGAGGTTTCTATCATTGTGTGTTGGCTTGCAATAAATGTCGACTTTGATGTGAGTACTGACTTTGACTTGCATGATGAATGCATCTAAAAAGGGCAAGCTATTGTTTTCTTCTAAGGTGATGGTGAATTGGATGTGTGGACTTTTATAATAGAGTTAAGGTAGTAGCTTGTCACGTTTCACTCACACATGGTTGTCATCAATGTATCGGAAGCACCATTTTGGTGTGGACAGCACACTGGACACTTTTAAAATTTTTCAGTTTCTTCCATGATGAGGATAGCAAGCACTGCACTGATATTAGATCCCGTGGTATAACCAAAAGATTGTCAATATTGTTCACCATCTGCTGTATAGCCAAATTTCGTGGCAAAATAACAAAAATTCAGCGAGCATTGATATTTTTTACAACCCTCATTAATTTATGTAAAACTGGAACCAAGAAAACAGCGTTTGAACAATGAACCGTGTAAGCCTCCCGACTGCTGGTAAAAAAAAAATCATTTTGCATTTACTCGCGAACGAAATTAGCTATTGAAAAAAAAAATATTCAAAAGATCTTTTTCAATAAAACAACATAAGTTGCTTTTTCAGTTTTCAGGTGTTTTACATTTCAACCAGTTCAGTAACCTTAAATTGCGTTTATACCACAATTGTATCATAACGTCATTGCTTATAACAAAGACTTCATCAAAACTAACACTTTCAATTGTTCCTGTGTACAAACAGATATGGTGTGAGTGGCTACCCAACCATCAAGTTTTTTCCCAAGAACAACAAAGATGGTGAAGAGGTACAATACTGACGAACCAATCTATTAATATTTTTCAGACTGGGCTTTTTTGCTCATCATTGGACTAGGAAGGCATTTTGAGGCACCCTCCATTGCTACTAAACCATTTAACGCCATGGCAGTAATTAAATTTAGTTATACATTTTTCCCTAAATTTAAACATCAGCAAACTCTCCATCTTGAATTTTTGAAAAACTTTAAACGTCAAATACCTTTTCTTGCTGCAGATATGTTACTTTATTGTAGAAATTGAGTTTAGTGAGCCTTTTATTTCACTTTAACGTGGAACTAAATTAAAGAAATACAAAATAAATGAAAAATGACCAAATTTGCTTAGACCAGTGGTAAAAAAAACCGGTTGCCATGAGAACGGTTTAATTGCTGATCATTAACTAACTACCTCAAACTACTCCAAGATAAATTTTGAATTGTGATTTCTATGCGAAAAACAACTTAGAAAAATCCAAATGCATTTTCAAGAAGAGCGACTCAAAATCCATATTCAGTTTAGAAAAAACGTTTTTGATAGATACATGTCATTTGACCTTTAACATAACTACATGCTTTTTTCTTTATAAGAACGAGGCTCAAAATTTGCCAAAATTTAAGAACAAGCTCAGGCTGAGGCTTGATAACTAGGAAAGTTTTTGTAGTAGAAAATTGTCAGATGAAAACTTAGTGACACAGCATAAAGCGTAAAAAGATTCACTGTGAAGACTGCTCCACAAACAATGAAAGTAGTTCGTCTCTAAAATTCAGCCGTACAATACAATAAGAGAGCTTTGTATGGATTGGAGGGACAAGCGTCCATCCAATCCATACAAAAGTCTCTTAAATTTGGCGATTT
>JAOCNB020092867.1:0-11790 GCA_026546465.2 Palythoa caribaeorum | reverse complement strand
AAGCAAAACTCCACTATAACTTTGGTTTGGTTGACCACCACAATTTTTACCGGAAGTGAAAATGCAAGCAAAAGTCATGTGATTGAATACAAACAATAGTTTTTTTTATCAGATCAGATATATTTTTATCTTATACAGTTTTAATTAGCTAATTCAGTATCTTATATTCCCATTTTAGATTTACCAGTAGTCTATTAATGTTGTGAATATTATACTAAACCAGCAGTTTGTTGTTATTTTTGTCAAACTGATTCCTGGCAGTGTGTGTGCCTCTGTGGTGCTTGCTGATAAATTGATTGCTGTCAAGCTTGCTCTGATAAGGCTTATTCCCCTTAATTATACCTTGTTCACAACCAATTTTGTTTGAAGATAGAAATACGAGATCTTGTCAACGGTCAGCTTTAACCCTTTAAGCCCCAAGGATGACAAATGACCTGTTGGTAAATTTTCCCTACTAAGCTCTATACTTTCTATATAAGCAGTTTGGGAGAATTTGGCTTTTCAACCTCTACAGATTATTCCGCTCGATCAATACCATATTTCTCATTACAAGTTGTATCATTTTGTTTGAGATATGTAAGGAGAAGTTAGATATTAATAAATTGCCTGGGGCTGAAAGGGTTAAGGTCTCTTTAACCCTTTCATCACTAACCAGTTTATCAACATCTCACTTCTCCTTACATGATTTAAACAAAACAATATATATGGTAATGAGAAATAAGGAATTAATCAAATGGAATAATCTGCACGAGTTAAAAAGCTAAATTCTCCTAAACTGCTAATATGGAAATTATAGGAGTAAGGAGAATTTACCAGTACATAATTTGTCATGTTCTGTGCTTAAAGGGTTAACATTACAAATGGTTGACCTGTCTATAGGTTATGAACCTGCATCAAAAACTCGGCAAGCCAATTCCTGAGATATCACCACCAAAAGCCCCTGCGGCAAAGGACCAAAAAGAAGATGAGAAGAAGCCAGGAAGTAACAAACAGTCTGGGAAAAAACAGCCAGTTAAGAAAACTGTGTCACCGAAAATCACCTTTGTTTCTGGCACCAAACTTGCCAGTACAATTGGTAAAACTGATGGTACTGCTGCAACAACAGCCACACCCGCTGCGCAAGCTGGTACATCAGCTTCCTCACAGGAGAATGACGTTAGCATGGAAGAGGAAGGTACGAATAGTTTTATTTCTAGCAGTTGTAGTTGCTGATTTGCTTGTTTTTAAGTTACCAATAGTAATAAATTGTTACATTTGTCTTACAAACTAAGTTTTAGGGCATAAATTTGATATTTAAGTATTTGTCAATGTGTGTCTAGAGCAAGAGAAAAGTTTGATCAAAATGTAGTTTCAAAAAGCAATGGTCCTTTCTTTGCAGAGAAATTTGACCTTGCCAATTTTACTGGAGTTGACAAAAGCAAGATAGTCGGTAAGTCCTTTTGGTGTAACTATTTCTTTATGATTTTAATTAGCTGTATGGTTACTGCTACAGGTTTTTCCAACTAATGAAGACCCTTTTTAAACTGGGTGTGCAGTGCTTGTCGTTTGAGGCACACAATTGCACTCATGCGCCTGAAATTAGTATAAGAAGAGTGAAAAGTAGGGCACCTAATCACAGAAAATTGCTCGTCTGTGAGTAAAAAATGAATATTGATCATAAAAAATTATTCAGCTCAAAGTCTGTGTTTTTGTTCCACATATTTCCAAACGAAACTGCAGTACAAACTTGAACACTATCTAATATCAATAGTTGCCCTGATTGCGATATCCATGTGTAGAAGCTTTCATTTGTCTGCTTGCTGGCATGTCTGTTGTGGGCATCCTCATATCAAGACTTTAAGCAGAGATATAAATTATACATATTGGGTGTTGAGTCCTTTAGTTAGTATGTATTTATCAACAATAGTGATTTATCCCGAAAAAGAGAAGTTATCAAAATTAAAGCAAATTACTAAGGGGGAAAATCCTTGGTGAGCTTTTTTCACTCACCAAGTCATAGTTCTGCATTTTTTTTGTGCTGTTCCAATATGGGCAAATTTTAAGATAATACTCTTTGAAAACTCTTGCAAAACTTCTTAAGAAACTCTTGGAAAGTTCTGGAATTACCAGTGTGTCAACGTTGCTTCCCAAAGCAATGCTTCTGTAAATGGCAGAGGGAATGTTGGGAGACTTACAGCTCCTTCTGCTTGCATTATTTAAATTTTTGGCATTGTGATGCCAAAATTAATTTCTGTCAACTTTTGCAGGTGCTGAATATCTAGAAGAGGTGAAAAGTGATGATGGTAAAGTAGTCAGTTTTCACTGTAAGCTGTGCGAGTGTAAGTTTAATGATCCAAATGCCAAGGAGGCCCATTTAGCTGGCCGTCGACACAGGCTTTCATACAAGGTGAGGATTTTGTTCAATATGGTATGAAGGACATATTAGGTTCCAAAGTTACGAAGCTTATATACCAAATACTGTATTTCCTTGAATAGATGCTGCCCTCGAATAAACGCCTTCCTCGAATAAACGCCGCATCTGAGAGCCAAAATATTAATAAACGCTGCCGTTGAATAAATGGCGCACCCTGGAACAGACAACAAATTGAAACAATGAATTTATGACGTTCACTTTTTACAAACACAGAGCGGAGTTTGAAAAGTACAGACAAAAATCTGCAGCATCCAATTTATCTGATTTCTTACGTGTTTACAGGCGCAACAAGTTGTAGTTTTAAAACTGTGAAGCTTGATAGGTAGAGCCAGACAAAGAACTGTATCATTTTTTCTTATTTTTAAAGTGAAGTTACACAGCATTTTAAGTAAACAACCATCCTCGAATAAACACTTCACCTAAATCATAAAAATTTTTCGAGGAAATACGGTAATTTATCACCATGTTCAACCAAGCCACTAAACATTCTTGAAAGTGTTTCAGTATGAGAATAAAAATTTGAGACATTTAAAGCTCTTTAGCTGGAGAACTAATGTCTGATAGAGCTTAATTTTTGCAAGTTTTAAAGATGATAATATAATAACTTGGTAAAGTTTTATGTTGTTAGATTTCAGACATGACTTGAATTAAGTCAAAAATTTAAAAACAAAACTTTCTGAAAATTAGACTTTGAATTTTTAAACAATGCCTTTAAAAGTCCATGAATTTCAACTATTGGCATCCTTTCAAACCCAACATTTTATTTGAATTCTCAAAGGGAGTTCTACTTTTGGCTGCTGGTTTTAAAGGTTCCAATACACAACAAATACTCATTTGTACATTTAGGCTGATCTAAGATGCTAACAATATCAAATTATTTTTCCTTAAGAAAAAAATTCAGCCAGACCTTGTGGTGGAACATAAGCAGAACAACCGTAGGCTGAATAAAAGTCAGGAGGATAAACTGCGACGCCAGTGGGAACAGGAACGGTACTGGAGAAGGCGGGAAGAAATGTGGAGGAGAGAGGAAGAACAGCGGTGGCATGATGAAGAGTTGAGACGCTGGGAAGAAGAGGAGTATTTTAGGAGAGTGGACATGGAAGAAAGATTCTGGGAAGAAGAAAGACGCAGGAGTTTAGCAGCTGAGTATTTTGGATTCGACAGAGGTCCAATGGGTCCTCCTCCAATGGCCCCCCTCATGTCATCACCCCGGGGACCTCCAATGCAGAGCCATGGGAAAATGGTAAATGTAATGATCCTTGTGAGTGTTATAGGAACACTGCTCTGCTTACTGGTTCTATTCAGATAATTGCTGTAGAATACCTGTAGACTGTTGTTATTTAGGTGACTGTTCTGATGTTTTATCAGTGATAACTTGGAAAACATGACATTTCACAATAGTGATCTGATTGAAAAAGCTTTGGCAAGTGGTTAGTGATGATAAATGCATAATTGAGCTGTGAGTAAAATTGAAAAGAGATAACATGTGTAGGAAGAGTTGTGTTCTTTTGTTTTGAGTGACAACTTGCTGTGTGAGCCAGTTTCAACAATAAACTGTGATTAAATTTTGGCAGTAGGGATTTTAAACTGCTATCAGTCTCAAGAGCCAGTAGAGCAGCAAATGTTTGCTTATGGTAGGTTGAAAGAAGGAGGAAAAGAGGTTGTGCCTCCTTTTTCTGAACTTGTCAAGTAAATAATTTTGTCAGCTGTATTTAAACATGGCACTTTAAGGTGGATTCAAGTTATGATCTGTGACACATCACATGTCAACATTTCATTAAAATTTTTTGCTAATGGATAGTTCATTTTTTTCATTTTACAGCTAATTTTCCCCTTCTCACCTGGTTGAAAGTTGTCTTTTACCCAGCATATTGTGTTGTACTTGATAGAAGTGAAAAACTATTTTTCAGTGTTTTGCAGAGTTCCCAGTAAAATTTCAACAGGTGGAGGAAATTTATCAACAGATGGTTGTAATTTATTTTTGAATTCATATGTTTCTAAATCAGAAAGAAATTTAACAGCCACTACAGCTTCGCCCAAACAGCTGGCTAAATTCTGCTGGTCGCTGGCTTTAACTGAGAACCCTGATTTTGTGATCATCATTTTCTATACATAACAGAGGTTTAACTTCTTTCAGCAGGCTCCGCCAAGACCACGTTTTGACACACAAGATGACCGTTTGGTAATGGCTAAACATTCTGCTATTTACCCGAATGAACAAGAACTCCAGGCAGTGCAGAGTATTGTTTCGGCATCAGAGAAGGCATTAAAACTGGTGTCCGATCAGATTGCTGAACAAGATAACCCGCAGCAGGCGATGGAGACAGATCAGACAGCAGAGGCAGCAGCAAAGAAGGAGAAAGGAGAAGTAGCGGCGAAAAAGGAAGAGGCAAAAGAAAGTGAGACAAAAGCAACCGATACAAAAGAAGAACCAGCAGCTGAAGAGAAGAAAGAACCAAACAAGGCGGAGAAATCCCCAGCCCCACCACGTAAAGTTTTATTAACCCTTTTTAAAATGCTTGTTTTATTTGAGCATTCTTTTTGCCCTGTTAGATGAATCATAAAATCAACTATCATCTTTTTCTTCAATCCATCATTGCATAAACTTGCTATGCGTTGGGCTTGGCAAGTGGTTATTGTTCAAGGTTAAATGGCAGACAGTTGCTGGACATTTTGATATAAAAAATATTAAGAGATTATTAACCGAGTGCAAGGTCTGTATGGAAAAATATCAGACCGAGGTCTTGACAGTACAGACTGAACACAGTGAGGTTCGTACAAAAAAGACCGATGTGTGATATTTTTACGTACAGACTGAGCAAGCGAGGTTAATAATTCGTTTATTATATGACTTTGTTTTACTTCTGGTAGTTTATCCCATGCCTATGTACGTCTATGGAAATCATTGGAACTATTCGATATTTTTAGAAGGCTTGGGAAATGTTTAAAAACTGTTTCTTTTGTATTTTTGTATTTTTAAAGATTTTCTAAAAATCTTCAGAAGTGTTATGAAATCTTTGAAAAATTTCAGAAGTACTTAAAAATTATTCCAGTCCGGACTTAGTGGAGTCCAATTCGGTCTGTTATCATTATTGTTATCATTACGCGTGGTTAAAAAAATTGGATGAGCACAAAGTGTGAATCCAATTTGTTTAATCACAAGTAATGATAACAGACAGAATTGGATGAACACAAAGTCCTATTACCAATTTGTTATAATAATTACAATTTTCGAAAACTAAACTGAAAGACGAAATCTTTGCAGATAAAAACATATTTTACTAATTTTCATAACATGTGTAATGGCAATGGCAATGAGTGGAGACCATTTCTATCTGTTATCATTACTGGTTGCTGATTGGTCAGAAATCCTGAAGCCAGGGTTGTGATTGGTTCATTCAACTGTCCTGATAACAGGTAGCCGATAACAAGTAGCCGATAACAGAGTTTTGTTATCGGACAGTTTTTCAAGGCAATTAGGAAAAAATAGAGTTCAGAATAGGCCAATCAGATTTGAGGAAATTGTAATTATTATAATTAACACGTATACTGCCTATGGGCCGAATACACACTTTGATAGACAGCACGTGAACCAATCAGAATACCAGGAAATTGCAAGGTCATATAATAATACGGTACGTTTTACACAATTCATTTTTTGTGGAGTGACACCCATACTGAGTGTGTATTGAAAATAAAGTTTATTTGAATTGTAATTTTGTAGGTGCTTTGAAGGGAGTTATGAGGGTGGGTGTCTTGGCCAAGGGTCTGCTTCTGAAAGAGCGTCTGGATGTTAACCTGGTTGTACTGTGCCATGGTAAGAGCTTTTCATGATTAAAAGATTAAATGAGTGTTTTGTGTTTACTTAACAGAATTTTTGTTGCCGCATGTAGGCAGTGTCATATGTTGTAAATTTTGCTGTGATAGGCATTTATTTCCTTGAATGACTGTTTTTTAGGTTGTCTCAAGACAGTCTGTAAGATTAGTTTTATGGCTTATTGTCAAGACTCTTCATAAGTTATTGTTTATTGTCAGTTTTGAAGCATATCTTAAAGAGGGGAGGGGTGGTTAGGGAACCCGTCTGACCTTTAACATCTTCCTTGCATGAAGTAATAAACCCCATATTAACCTTTGTTATTGTTGTTGCAGATAAACCAACCAAGACCTTGTTAAGGAGGGTTGCTGAAAATCTTCCAACACAGATGACTGTAAGTTTCAATTTTTAAGGACCAGCTAGGGTTTTCAATTTAATAATTTATGTTGGTCACTGGTAAAAATTGAATTTTGTTATTGTGCATTATTAAATCAATGTTGTGGTTGAAGTTTATTTTTCATGATGGGCACTTGTGATCTTGCTTCATGTGTGGAACTTGATTCACTACTGTTGTATCCTTGAATGAAAGATCATTATGTTTACTGCAAGTTTTATCATTGGTTTATGTTGATGCCTTGTTTGCATTGTTATTGCAGAAAGTAACAGAGGAGAAATATGAAGTAAAAATTGAAATTGACAGTGCGTGTATCAAGATTGTCACAACAACAGAACCCAAAGTAACAGTGACTGTCACTCTAACATCACCAGTCATGAGAGACACTCCAGAAGGGGATAAAGGTAATGTCATTACTGTATTATTGTCAAAGATTGGAGCTTTACTGAGGAACATGAAAAAGACTTCTTTCCTCAGACATTTTGAAAGCCAGGTAATATATCAAACTAAATGTTGTACTGCCAATATGCCAAGTTTTGTAAAGAAGTGAAGTTGGGAAGTTTAGTAGAGGCAGAACTTTTAAAAATTTATGTGAAGAGAGATGTCATGAGTTGCCAAGAGATGTGACTGAATTTGAGAAAAGTTTATCACTCGTGTGAAGTTTGATGTTCCTCAGAAAGCTGGTTGATTGTTAAGTTTGTGGGTTCTAGGAGACACACCTTGTCATTGTGTGTTTGTTCTGCAATGTAGAGATACATTTACACACCGTTCAGTTCTATTGGTTTCTTTCTCTTGCACAAAAGCTTATCTTCAAACCTGACTGTTTTGTTTTTGCATTGGCCATGAATTGTGTTAGCTGTAGTATCGTAAGTGTTTTAGTGGATTTACTGCTTGATTCAAAAGAGCTTTTTGCTGAAGTATTGACTGAGTAATATTTCAGATTGTTGTAAAAACACCAAAAATATAGGCGAGTCTTTGCCAATGCCAGTTTGCTTCACTAGTGTATAGACTTTAGACTAAACGTAGTAGAGTCGACTGGTTAGGAAACTTACGACTTTCTTTGTTATATGTTTTTGCTCTCCTTTTCCCTGTTGAAATGTGACATTGACCGTTCACAGTGGCTAGTAGACTGACGAAAACCTTGACCCTGTACACAACATGAAACAAAGAACCATTGCAAACTTCTTTGTAGTTTGCAAAGTTTCCTAACTAGTCACTCTAACAACTTCGTTTAGACAAAGAAAGAATAAAAATCAACAAAAATATGAATTGAAAATGTTTTTAAAGCAATAAAACTGTTTGACCTAGCTTTAAGTTCTTCATAAAATTTTTGAAAATTGCATGTGTCTGAAAAATATTTGATTTATCATCCTCATTTCCTTTTGAAGATGTTTTGCAGAGCTTTCTCAAAACTGCAGTTTTAAGAGTTGGGGGATATACTAATGGAGCAAAAATTTACTAAACAAAGATTTACCTATCGGTGTTATATTGATAAAGTTTGACTAACTGAAAAGCTCTTATTTTGCACCAAAATATTTTGGTAGCAATGTTCTCTGCAGGATTTTTGAAGACAAGGTGGCTACTTTTGTGCTTTGAAATTCTTAACTGGTTGTGCAGCATTTATTGTCAAATTTGTGGTGTTTGAACACTACCAGCCATGTGTGCCCTTGTGGTACTTTGTGTTGGAAATGAAAATTTTACTAGCCAGAATTATTTCAGATCATTGATTTTATGGATTTTCCATTCCAGGTCAAGTTTTTTTCTCATTGAAGCCAGGTAGTCCACCTGCCTTAACAGTCCTGGGGAGGATAGTGAAGAGATAATGTATGCTGTATGGGTTAATTCTAAATGCCTAAAAATGAATACTTCAGCAAGAACTATTTTCAGCAAGTTTTGGTTACATCTGCTCATAACTACCCTGTCCCTTGTTAAATTACACATACCTACCCCCACCCCTCTGTGGCAAGCATTTAGCTTGACAACACCCCTCTACAGCAGGACAAACAAGAAACTATTTCAAGGTGCTTCCCTAGTGTAGACCAACACAAGTAAGCCTAGCTGTGCAACATGATTATATTTACGTTATGATTATTTACGTCCCACAGTTGGGTTCACTTGATTGTTGTTTAACAGACTTCTGGCTGTTGGCCAGAGCACTTTGTTGTTTAGTTTACATACAGGTGTCACTGACCCTCGGGGGACGGGAGGGGAGATTGTAAAAGCCTTGATCATGCAATGCCTACTGTTGTTTGTGTTTAAAGAAGTGTAATGTGTTTGTGTGTGTTTAGGAGGGGAAAAAAATTAGAAGCACAATTTTAATTCCATCTGTATGATACTTGTGTGATATCTGAATTTTTTGACTTATAGTTTTTGTGACCATATAAACTATATTAAAATTTTGGTGTTAAACTTAACTAAGAAATTTAGTGTTTTGTGCTTCTAAAATCTGTTTTCTTTGAATGCAGCAAACAATTTAAATATTGTCAGTGTTTTGATGTGATAAAGTATATTTGTGACAAAGTTACCATTTTGAAAAATTCACAGGAAAAAATAATTGTTTAATATAAATTTCTGATTCCTTAAACAAGTTTTTTGTAAGAAAACAGTGGTTCCAAAGCTAATAGAATTTAGTTAGCATTGATCACTATTAAATTAAGATTTAATGTTTTTCAGTGTTTTAAAAACTTGTTGTAAGACACAGTTATCTGTAACATGTCTGTTGTGGTGTTTGTCAGTGTTGTATTCTCAGTATTTTGGTGTATTGGAACCTTGCTATGTTCACACTATTCTGTAACATGGGGACAGGCTAACACTGATCAGCCTGGTAACCAGTCTAGTCACCAGATCCCATGTCAGTTGTGTGCATCCACTGTGTTCAGTTCCAGTGTTAACTGTGTCTTGGTTCCAGTACAATTAAAATGGCTGACTTGTGGTGTGAACTTGTTCTGTGTTTGAATTGGCATTGCTTTGGTTGAGGATTTTGCGATCTTCCCTTGCCAACCTTCTAAACTGCTCCTCTTGCTACACCCAACATAGTGGAAGATGACGTTGAAGTGCTGGACAGGCAAAAATGTCTTGATGCTTTAGCATCTCTTCGACATGCCAAATGGTTTCAGGTTCGCCCTGCTTTCTGTGTGTTTTAAGAGGAACTGTCACATATTGTATTGGTATTTATACTTGTTATTGTTGAAAATATGTGTTCTAGATGTTTTGTTAGTTACTAGTATAAGCCTTCCCCTTTTATTTTCGAATTTAAGTCATTTCATTTTCTTTGGCTTTTTTGATACCCAGTGCTTGATTCCTTTGTATTAGGAGTGTGTTTTGTATTACTTTGTAACTTGCAAAATTTATCTGGCTTTTAATAGGAAAATGCTGTTTCATCTGACTTTTGAATAATGTTAAACATGAAAAAGAACGTAGAAAACATCAAGGACACAGGTTTATGCTAAGATTAACGAAGGCAATCCATGTCATTTATTTTGTTTGCTACAAAACAACCTTAACCCAAAATTGACTCGTCCTTTTTTGATTGATATTGTAAACGGCACATCTGTCCTTCACTCTTTGTTAATCATGATTGTATGATATGGTTTGGTTGTTTTGTACTGGCTTGTGGCTACATGGACGGTCTGAGTGGTAAGTAACAACTTCACAAAGACATGTGACATTTCCTCTTGGAGCCTTTGGGCCTGCCAACTTTTCGCTCTCTGCAATGGTGTAACATTTTAAAAGTTATTTTCAGACCACAGGCTGTTTGTATTAAAATCCTAACAATTGGAAAAATTAACTATAAAACATATTGGTTATATTTGGATTATGTGGCTCCTGATTGATAAAAATATTTACAAAATTAAAGTTGTTAATTATTTCAAAATTTCTCAAATCCTCAAGGATCTGGTGTTTAACTTACCTTTTGTGATGAAATATTAAAAATTATCCCGCAGCATCAGTGGGTCGGAAAACAGCACTTCTCATGCAATTTGTTATTGCCAGTTTATGGCTTGTAAAATTATTTTGGAATATTTTTAGCTGCCGAAGATTTAGTAACTGCATTTTTCATGATGCATTACCAGAAATAATTCAATTTTGTTTTCTTTGTATTTTAGCTGTTTGCTATGAATGACTTGATATTTCCACCCTCATTGCATTGTTTCTTTTTGGGATATTTTATTAAAGTAATTTAATATGATTTTGAATGAAATTTTAAGGAAAGATCCTGAACAAAATTGGTTTATGCTATTTTTTATAATATAAAATAAATTTAAGAGCATTTTTTTGGTTTTGGTATCTCGAGAATGCATAGAAAAATATTCCAAAAAAATTTTTGATTCTGGCACATTTAGCCGAAAAATCAAGCTTCAAAGTTCCCTTGCTGTCCACACTCAATGAAGATGATCAGGAGTTGCAAGTCTAGGTTCAGTACAGGCCATGACGTCACTTCAGGAATCGTCTACTCTTTCTGCCAGTTTATTTCACTGTTTCATTCAATGAAATGCCCACTAAATTTCATACATATCGTTTTTTGGAATAAACAAACTGATAAATGATCAGGTTTGTTTGGAAATACAATGAAACAGTAAAAGGAAGAGTCAATTATTCCTGAAGTGATGTCATGGCCTGTTTTGGACCCATTTTTAGCAACTCCCAGTCATCTTCCTTGGGCATGACTGGCACAGGAACTTTAAAGTTCGATATTGCATTGAAGAAGTTGCAGAGCCAAAAAAAAATTTTGGAATACTTGTTTATTCAATACAAAGTTACCAAAAGCACAAAAAACCTGTGGGCCGTATATATAGACACTTAAAATTGTCACAGGACTTGGGCAAAATACTGGTCAATGGAGTTTGATTAATGTCTATCAAAAACCAGTGGCAATGTTGCAAACAAACTGCCAGACCTTGTGTGTTACTGCACAATTGTGTAAACTCAGTTTTCAAAAGATCCCAGATTGTAAAACTTTCCAGCTCTAAAGAAAACATTTGTTACCCTGTGTTTATATTACAAGCTCAAATTTGACAATTTTGTGTAAAGTTAAGTTATTGTTTGAGTGGTTTCCATGGTTTGACTTTCTTTGGCATCACCATGTTGTATTTACCAAGAGTTGAAACTTACAATATATGCACATTTTCTTCATTCTACATAATTAATTTGTTTCTGATCTAGGGGTAC